>PVJA010000613.1:14576-25887 GCA_004027025.1 Myocastor coypus | reverse complement strand
TCATTGTGCACCTTATTTCAGCCCCTAATTTCACATCTACTATAATCTCAAGTCCATAGCATGTACTCATATCAGTTTGTTTAATATGCAAAGCTTAGAGGAAATCCGTAAGTCTTGGACGGTTGTATTGTAAAGAGATACAAGGAAAAAAATCCCAGTGATTCAAAGTTCATGAAAAATCTAAACACACACTGATAACACATATGCTTAGATCTTGCAAGGAAATAATCGCTGAACTAAACTGACATACCCTCTGCAGTGAAGAAGTGTTCAGAGAATAATACCCAGTAAATGAACTTAAAAGGCCTTTCATGCTACATAGTCAGGTCCCTTACATTAGCATATATATATATATATATATATATATATATATATATATATAAAATACAGCAGATTGCAATCTCCAGTAAACAATAAAATTTAAATTACTGAAAAGTCATTTTGTTTTTAGGATTAATCATGTTTGAGCTGTATATTCAGGAATTAAACTTTGCTGGTGTTTAAGCAGTCACATAATTTCTAATGCATAAGGCTTATCTATGACAAGACATGATCATATTTGATAAATGTAAATAAAAAGAATATCTCCATTGATAAATCTTCCTCCCCCCTCCTCTTCACCTTCTTTTCCTTCACCTCTTTCTTCATTTCTCTCTCCTTCATTTCTCTCTCTCTCTTTCTCTCTCTCTCTCTCTCTCTCTCTCTCTCTCTCTCTCTGTCCCTTTCTCCATATGTATATATTAATTATAGATAACAGCAGCATCCCTATTTTGGGCTTATGGGGACAGGCATATATATGTATATCCATAATATAATACTATTTGTTTTTTCTAAAAGCCTTGAATTAGATGTATATCACATTTATTGTGCAAAGAAACAAAAATCGCAATGACTGGGTTAAGGAAAGTGTTAGAATCCCGCTCATAAAACAGGATGTGAGCTGAATCCAAATATGCTTGATAACTGATGCCTATGTGTGTGTTTTTAAAAAAATCAGAACTTCAGAAGCACAGCCCAGCAATGCAAGGATGCAGCACATGGGTGGGTGGGGGAGAACTTCAAATCACAACATATCTGAAGGCAGCAGATATCATAAGAAAGCTTTACTCAGAGCTCTCAGCTACCCATTTCTTTGTTTTAAACCCAGCCACCTCAGGACGCTTTGTTGAGATGTTGTAGAACTCCGCAGGCTGCCCTGCCGCCTCTGGTCATTCAGACACCGATTTGCTTCGAAATGCTAAGAGAGATTACATGGGTTGGAGAAAGCTGTAATTTAAGCCTTAGCTTCTTTTCTGAGTTCTAATGATGTGGATTTCGAAAAATTCCAGATTGCTTGCTTTATTTTACATAGAAATATAATGTTCAGTTTAAATAAATAAACGGAGCAATGTTTCTATCAACTTTAGGATGAATACAAAATTTTGTATGCAGCTATCAAGGTAATATTAAAAAGGGCTTGCATGAGAGATAGCTTAGCAGCATAAGCACCTGCCTGGCAGGCACAAAGGACAAACAAACAAACAATAAATAAATAAATAGATGAATATTTAAAAAGCGTGTGAACAGTTTCTTTTGGATGTACTTATGTTTTGCAAGTTAACTGTTAATTTAAAGTTATTAATAACTGAAGTTTTCTAAATTATACCAGTTTTTTTTTTTTTAGGACAACATGGAAAGTGATTTAATCAGTTAAAAAAATTTAAAGAACAGTTCAAGTGTAAATGACTTAGCTTGTTAATCCTGTCAAGCACTTAAAGAATTATCACAAATCCTACAAAACAACCTCTAAAAATAAAAAAAAAGCATGTAACAACTCCTTATACATGAGGCTGAAATTCAGATAGCAGAAGAAAACATACATGCCAAGAAAACTAGGCAGCATCCTTTACGTATATAGCTATAGAAATTCTCAGAACTACTAGAAAACAAATCCAACGGTATATAAAATCATTATAAACAATGAAAAGTAATATTTATTCCAGGTATTAATGTTTGATTTAATATCTAAAAATTGAGAAACTGTGATCAAATAAAACATTGAAAGTCTTACTTATACACAAACATTGAAAGGAGAATCTTTCAAAAAAAAAAAAAAACGGTACTGAAACAAGTAGATTTCAAAAAAATCAATACATAAATATTAATTAATTAATTTAGATGCAAACTTACACTTTTCCCTAAAATTAACCTTAGACTGAGTTAAGAAATGACTGGAGAGAGGGATGATTTGTGAGCACCCAGTCAACCCATTGATGAGTTCTTAGCTGAATGAGTTTTTGGGGGCGGGGCAGAGCTGGAGGAAGCAGTCCTGAGGGTGTGCCATGAAAGGTCCTTGCTCTGTGTCCTGGCTTCCATAGGTATGTGCCATAGGCCACAGCCATAGGGCCTGGTGACAGTGAAATGACGCTTCTGAGTGTGTGAGCTGAGATCATTGTTCCTCCGTCTTGGCTATGTAGCCACACCAGAAAAAAGCTGACAAGCATGAAAAGATAATATTTCAACTGAAGTATTTAAAAATATGTATTTTCTTAATTTTGTATGAGAATAAAGGAAACCTATTCCAGAAGCATTAACATGTATTAAATGACAAAAAAAAAAAAACCTTAAATAAGTCATAGACCTAAATACAAAATGCGCATAACGTTAAGCCTCTGAAATAATACTAAGAAAGTTATCTCAGAAGTTCTTTTTTTTTGCAGGGGGGGAAGCATAGGTTTGTTTATTTCATGACATCTTCATTTTGCCCCTAAGAAAACGAGGTCACACAGAAAGAAAAGGGAAAATATTCAGACTTAGATATCTCTGACTTCAAAACCTGCCTTGCCTGTGTGTATACCAGACTTTTAAAATCAGAGCACATTGGCTTTGAGTTGTCAATATAATTGAAGCACAAAAGTTTATGTTTTGATGTCTTAATTTAGTCAAATTTTCTACCTGAAAGTTCCCTTTTATAAAACTGTTTTGGGGACTGATTATTCTAAATTCAAATGTGCCTACAAAGTTTCCCCATTATATTCTTCAAATAGAAAGACAATTTCTTAATTCTTTTTGTAATATAACTCAATTCTCAGTTCTTTGCTTAAAATCTAGCAACAAATTTATTAATCAATGCAATTTTAACAACTACTTATTTACATATAAAATTGTCAAGTCCGAAGTAAAAATACTTCACATTATTCAAGTTTCACTTTTAGTTAGAATGCATAATGATGATACTCTTTGTGAATGCTACTGAGATCTAGAAATTTCAAGTATGTTATCATGAATACTTACAACACAGGAATTACTCTACTGTCATACTAACCGAAGTCCAGGTCACTGAACCTAAGATCATTCAGTCACCATGCTGTATGTGCCTGCACAATGGTAAGTTTTCTTTAAAAAAAAAACTTAATTCATATTATTGATCTTATAATTCCACTCAAATCTATGCTTTTACATCATCCCTAATGGGATGTGTGAGGTATTGCTAGCCATCTTACCATGAAAAACATACACTTTTATAAATATTTTTATTATTGCACATCCTATAAACTTCATTAGAACATTAGTTTTTGGAGAGAGAAACATTGTCTGTGAAGGAGAGCTCCAATTAAATTAAGTTATTTGCTAATATTTTCTTTATTTGGTTGGGGGCCATGAGGGTGCTGGGGATTGAACCCAGGGCCTACGCAAGGCAGAACAGCATTCTATTATGGATCTACATTCCCAGCTATGAAAGCTTTATGTTTTCAAGATTTATACTTAGATTATCTACGTCTGTCATGTTTTGTATTTATAGTTGCTATAAACAACAGCAGCATGACTATTTTATGTTTGTCACCATAAGCATAATGGGTCATTATAGAATAAAACTAATAAATCTAAAGAGATATTGGCAACTAATTAAGGAGGTCATGAAAACCAAAAAGCCCAGCCTTTGGATCTTATCAGATTCACTATAATTCCCATTTTCCAGAAATTTAATGTAAAATTTGCTGCTGCTGCTGCTGCTGCTGCTACTGCTGCTACCATTACTACTACTACTACTACTACTACTACTACTACTACTACTACTACTAAGAATTGCCTATGAAGGACAACAATTCATGACAATAACTTTGCTGAACTCATAAGCACACACAATACCTTGCTGTTTCTCATTATTTTTATTTATTTCTTTATCTGTGAACATTTTATTTTTATTTTTATTTTTATTTTTTTGTCTTTTTGAGACAAGGTCTCACTATGCAGTTCAGGCTGGCCTTGAGCTCACTTTTGTAGCCCAGGCTGGTCTCGAACTCGCACCGATCCTCCTGCCTCAGCCTCCCGAGTGCTGGGATTACAGGCGTGCGCCACCACGCCCGGCTTATCTGTGAACATTTTATTTGCAAATAGATCTTTAACATAAAATATTTAACTCTACTGACACTCAGCACATACCGTGTATCCACTTCTTCATAGGAGGGAGGCACAGCAGGGATTTGTACCATCCATTGTTTCAGGCACATTTTCATTGATTAATATAGGGAAAATTGTGATTATTTGTAGCTTATATTTTATTTTTGTTAATACGTGTGCAGTGCATTATGTTGATTCTTCCTCTGTGGGGTTGGCATGAATGCACAACACAGCTTAATTCATTTCTTTATCCCTTTTCCTTCTGTCTTCCTCCCACCTTTTGCTCTCCATCCCTTTTGCAAAAGATCTCTTTCTGTTTTCTACTAACATTAGTGTTTTTCACAATATGTGGTAAGAGAGTTTGATTTGGACCACTGGGAAGGTGAACACTAGGTAAAAGCTAATTGAAAAAATACTGGAAGCTTTAGGTTGATAGCAAACAAAAGAGAGAAAATATTATGGTGATATAACAAAGACAGCTAACAGTTTTTTCTCATTTAATTTCAGTTAGAACTTTGTCAGTATGAGTGGTTGATGCCAAAATGAATAATGTGTGTATGTGTGTGTGTGTGTGTGTGTGTGTGTGTGTTACCAGCGATTAAAGTTGGAACCTTGCAATTGTCAGGGAGACACAACTCAAAAATAATAAAGGGCTCAAATTCACAGCTATTACTGATCCATACAGCATGGACAGGAAAAGCTAGGTGGGCTCAGGAAGCCTACAAGGGTAGACCCTGGCATGGGGAGCCTGCTCTAAAGGTAGGGATGGCCAGAGCCAGCTGTCTAAGCAGCCACTGTGAGGGGAACACGAGGTGCATGCAGCTCGCATGTGGCCCCAAAGAGATTTCAGCATCCATGGGAATTTCATTCATAGAAAACTCATTTCTTCTCTATTTGAAAGAATACAAGATCAAAGTCTTGCCTGTCCTGTAGTTCAAGTACTTGTGATGATAGTAGGCAGTGGCTGTGGGAGAATAGGTTGAGCTAGAATGAAAAGTTCTCCCAACAAAATTCAGATTCCATGAAATTACCTAGAGAATATGCAATGAGGTATGCATGTATATCATTATTAAGCAGACAGACAACCACCTGTTCAAAATCCATAACTGAGTACCCAACCACTTGCTCCAGGGGCCATATGAATAACCCACATGAACAGTAAAGGGGTGCCTGCTCTGTGCCAGACAGTGATCAAAGTTCCCAGCATTTCTCCACTGAGCTTGAGTCTTTTCAACAGAGCAGGCCAGGAAGCTCTCAGGATTGAAGCCCACCTGCTTCACCAGCATAGCACGATCATGCAGTGAGCATCTACTAATCACTGCTATCTGGCAGCAAGAAGGCCCAGCCCTAGGCGTGGAGGGGAAAAAAGGAGGCCCATGGGCTTAGGATTTCCACACCATGGTGTTTGGCTACAGAAGTTCCTGCTGGAAGAAGTGGGTATGCTTGATATGACTTATTTTGCAATTTTTTCTTAGAACTTTTATAGCCCGCATTAGAATCTGTTGCTTTAATTAAATTTAAACCTACTAATATGAATTTTCTCTTATCTCTGTATAACATCATTACTTATTCTTCAGGCAAGCAGACATTTGAGCAGTTTTTGGCAACTAATAAGTTATCCTTTCATTCATTGACTCACAAATATCACGGAGTGCCAACCGCATAGAGTAGCTAAGAGATAACATAAGCAATCAAAGGCAAAAATAGATGGAGCTCCTTATCCTGCAGAGATGAGATCAAATAGAGAAATACAGTCATCTTGTAAAATGCAGTAGCCCTGTTACTTGCAGAGAATATATTCTAGTTCCCCATGGCTCCCTGTTAGTTCTGAGCTCTGTTTTATTATTTTCCTGTCATTGAATGCATGCCTATGGTAAGATTTCATAAAAAAAAATTAAAAATAGCTTATAATAAAATAGAATATTTAGAAATAAAGGATAACAAAAGCTTGTGGATGTGCTGTCCCACAAAATATCTTAAATTGTTCTATCATGCTAGGCATATTTTCCCACTGTGGTTGACAAATAGTAGAAATCACAGAGGAATTATTGTAGAGTGTTTATTAAGGAATTAAATGAACTGGAAATTAGCATCTTAGCCTATGAGTGATATATATATATATATATATATATATACATATATATATATAAATTTTTTTAAATAAAAGATAATAAAAACAAGCATAGAGGGCATATATCCTGGCACATTTAGAGTAAAGCTTGTGAGGCCTATGGCTTCTATTTTTTATACTATGCTCTTTCGTTTGGTATATTTTATTTGATTTTAGAAATATTGTTCATAGGGGCTGGGGAGATAGCTAAGTAAAATAAGTGCTTGCCAAGCAAGCACAAGGGCCTGAGTTCAATCCCTGGCTCCTCAAAATATATACAAATAAATAAAAAGTAAAAATAAAAATAAAAACATTATTAATATAATATGTTTGTAATTAGGCAATGTGGCAATTTGGCTTATGCTGTTCAAGGAGCATATAGATAACATAGCCTTTCACCTTTGATCATCGTTATGTATAATGTGATATGAGCTGAGGGACAGTGGCTTTTTGAAATTTCCCTTTCATTTGCCTTTTCAAAAGAATCAGGCCATCATTTCTGTTTAAGAATGTTGAGAATAATTTATATTTTCAGAAAATAAACTAAAGTTATTTTAATAGGAAATTATATATCTGAAATGGAAGAATTTGTTACATACTTTGAAGAGCTTATCTATTCTTTCTATTTTATTTTTTATTACTCTTAATAAAAAATAATAATGCAACAGTTTCAAAACACTTTAGCAGTACATTCCCAATAATTGATATAATGCATATTGTTGTCTTCATAGTAGTTATTTAGAGCACAGGATGAAAGCATGATAATTTTTCTAGCCAGAATTGATACAAAAACCTCTCACTAAACTAAGAGAAAGTAAGTGTATACAGAGTCCAATATTCCACAATCGTACTAGGTTATTGGCAGAACTGGCAATGTCAGAAGCTATTGATTTAAGCCTTTTACAGCTCAACATACTAATCTAGTCTTATGTTTCGTGCCTCATGGTTAAAATTTTCTGTAGGTGGTTAAGGGCACATTAAAGTAAGACCTGTATAACAAAACATAAAACTTTTGTATCTTCCAAATTCAGTCAAATCCCCTCAGGATTTACCTTGAAACCATGTACAGTGCTTTGTAGAACTGTTGTCGGTGTCAGCCATCTGGATGAGTCATGGCCGTTGCTTGACGACTTTGCTCTCTGTGAAAACCTGAGAAAATGTTTTCTCTCTAGGTGACTCTCCTTAGGCACACTATACATCAAGCTCAAGCACCTATGTTATAGAGTAATAGTATCACTAAGCTTCTCTTGTTGAGGGTTAACAACATAAGTTTACAGACCAAAAATTAGAGAAAAAGAAGGTTATAAGGATATCCAATATTTGGGCCTAGCCCTGCAAGGTCAGTGAGGACTCAGGACATAAGAGAACCTGTGCTGTAACATCCTATAACTCAGTGGTGTTCCAAATTTTCTGTTCAAGGGGATTTATTCTACTTTATTAACAACTATAAGCATGTATAATTTTATAAGTAGAAAAGTTTCTTTGAAACAGTTTCTTGAAATGTGCAAAAGCGAAATCAATGTGAAATATTTACTAACTAGATAAATTCTACTTAAATTGGATCCTATTTTTTTTTAATTTTATTTATTTATTTTTCTTGTTTTAGAACCTTTGTTTGTTTATTCACTCATTTTTATGGCCGGCTCAGCCTGCCCCGAGGGCAGGACTAGCGCAGCATGTGGTGCCGGGGATCGAACCACAGTCCCTGAATCTGCCCAAGCTTTCCCAAGCAGGCGCTTTAGACCACTGAGCCATCCCGCCAGGCCCCTAATAATCATGCTTTAATGAATTTTTATGAACCCTCGAATAAAATAAAGTGTGAAATAAAATATAGTGCTTAAGAACAATCAGAAGAGACACTGCACGTGCCTCACATAATTTATCATGCTGGGTGTCTAACTCTTGTCATTTCCTGAATCATATGATCACGATTCAATTAAATAATGCTGTGTGTTCTCAAAAATTCTGTCATGGGATAGTCTATAAAAATCTATAGGATATTCTATAGTGTTTCACATTCTTGCCATCTCATGCCATTATCTAAATTTATAATTCTTGTCAGCCCAAGGCAATATGTTGTCACTGTCATAGTTCGTGTTTCTCCAGTTATTAAGGAGCTTGATTATTTTACCATAGCTCTTGGACTTTGAGTTTTCTCTCCTTTATGTTCAGGGCACAGAAGTGGCTTCATAAATCATCTATCATTATTTTCATGGATTCAAATGTTACAATTAACACTGCAATGCCTTTGTAATCAGCTTTTATTTATGGACTTAGTTATTGGTCTGAGTTTATTTCTCTCACAGGAGAGGTGAATTTGTAGCAGCATAAGTTACCTTTCTTCCATTGATTAATGGTATCGCTTGCATTTGAGATTCAATTTTATATAAATATAAATATATTTTGTAATCCTTCTCCTTATCTTTCCTTCATTTACCTTTTCTTACTGATTAACACTGTTTTTTACTACCATAACTTTACTGTATGTTTCAGGATTTAGAAAGAGACATTTCCAGTATCTATTCTTTGATTTCAGTGTTGAGTCAATTATTTCTGGATTGTGATTAATCTCTATGAACCTTATATTAAGTAAACAAAAATTCTGAAAACTATAGTGGGAATTTGATTAGGATTGCATCAAAATAAATGCTAATTGAAGAATATTTCATGCCTTTATGCTATTATGCAGCCTCATTATAAATCATGAGACAGAATGAAATACTTCTCTAAACATATTTGTTGGTTGGATCACTTTCTGTGTCCTTTATGCAAGTATTGAATTTTTCTCTGTAACAAATTTATGAATTATTCACTGGCATGTACACATTTAAAATTGTGTTGCTACTGAAAAATGCTCTACTGTCTTAGGCATCAGGATCAGCATCAGGAGTATTAGCTAGTGCTCTGTAAGTTCAAGTCCTGCTCTAGCACACCACAGCTGTTCAACACTGAGCAAGTCACATGGATTCCCTCTTACTGCTTGTTGCGATGTGCCCCCAGATGGTAGGTGGGGAATGTAGAGTGTGCACCACTGGCATTAAGTGTGTGATGCTGGGATCGAGAGTATGTGATTACTAAATTAGTCCACCAACTGATCTGGCACAGATCTTGGTGGGATGAAGGGAATAGTACCTGGGATGTGAGTGCTATCAGCCCCAAGGGAAGAGAACCTGAGTGAAATATAAAAGACAGAAAGAGGGCTACTGTTCTTCCTACTGGCTGAGTTCTTGCTTGCTGCCTACTGTTTCACTGCTTTCTTACCACCAGGAACTCTCTCTCCTCTGTGATTCTCCTCTGCTTTGCAGTCCTGCCTTGGAGCCAGCTGACAAGTCCCTGAGACCTCTGTGAACTGTGAGCTGCATAATCTTTTCTTCCTATAACTTGTGAGTATTGGGTATTTTTTCCCAGCATGAGAAATGTAACAAAGACACTCTTTTTACTATTACAATATTCCATCATCATTAAATGTTAGCAATACTAGCAAGCACTCTTTGTTTCAATTTTAATAGCAAAATCTCTCATATAATATTTTTGCACATCAAATTTTCCATTAAGTTTAATATATTGAGTATGTAACATTAGCAACTAGAAAGTTGGCTCCTCCACCTGCATGCTAAAAGCACATTTTAAAAATCCATGAATAAGTGTTGAACTTTTAAAAATGCTTTAGGGATATATAATTGCTATCAGCTAGTCTCTGACAGTAATGATTTATTTTGGTAGATTTTTGTAATGGGAAACTACTTCTGAATTCCTTATATGAATGCTATCTACTTGATCAGATATGCTCTTAGATATGCTAGTAGGTTTAAAAACTTATTCATATGCTATTAGAAATGATTTTCTATTATTTATAATTTTTCACATATTTTTACTGAAGTTTACTGGTTTCCCTTGTGTGACTCTTATCTAGCTTGGGAAGCAGATTTTGTTGATCTCTTGAAAAAGATTGGAAAGTTTGTGTTTTTCTGTCTCCTATGACAACTCATCACTTGGAAGATTGTTCCACCTGTTTTGTAAAGCCGGTTGGCCATGGAATTTTGAAAAGGGGCAATTTAAAGGGTATTGATTATCAGTTCAATTTTCCTATTTTTTATTATTTCATGTTTTTATTGTGTGCAATCCCCTTGCTTTTTTATTTTAGGGAGAGAAGAAAAAAAAGATAACTATATGTGTAACTACTGTTCAGCTCTTCATGTTCCGGGGTGAAGGCACTGACTCATTTCCTGAGTTCCAAGCTCGTAACCTCAGATTCGTCAGCTGCAGTGCCGTTCTCACACGTGTAGCATCGCCCTGAAGCTGTTGCATTGCTCTGTGGGAGTTGGGGGTAGGGAAGCTAAAGAAACTGTGAGTGCCAATATTTTCTATGCTAAAACAAACTAACTTGTTCTAACCCATTAAAAAAACATAAAAATGAAAGCAAGATTCAAAATAGGACAGCTACAGCAGTTGATGTGTTGCATATTGTTGTCTTGCTAATAGTTTACTCAGAGTAGGGTACAGGCATGATGTCTTATCTATACAGCACTTAGCGCAAATTATAGCCAGTTGTCCCACCGACAAGGGACTTCCATCCAGAACATATAAGAAGTGCAAAATATCAGACTCTCAGTGTTCAAAGACCCAATCCAAAAGTGGGCATTAGGGATGAACAGACATTTCTTAGATAAAGAAACACACATGGGAAATAAATATATGAAAAAATGATCAACATCATTGTCAATGAAAACAACACTGAGATTCCAAAAGAATGATGATCATAAAAAAAAAAAAAAAAAAAAAAAAAAAAAAAAAAAAAAAAAAAAAAAAAAAAAAAAAAAA
>PVJA010000613.1:0-14476 GCA_004027025.1 Myocastor coypus | reverse complement strand
ATTCCTCTTCTGGATATCTTCCCATAAGAATTCAGCAGCACTTTTTGTAGCTGAATCTCAGAAACAACCCAGATATCATTCAACATAAGAATGGTTTAAAAATATTTTTTAATTACTCCAATGCATATATTGGAGTGCACTCAGCCCATAAAGGAGTCCTATAGGTAAATGGATCAAACCCATAGGTAACGAAATCAAACCTCTATGTGGAAACATCAGATTATCTCAAAAAACAATCAAATAAGATCAGAAATTCTCAATAGATGTTGTGAGTTGGGTAGAAACTGTTCAGAAGAAAAGACAAACCCTGATGAAAAGGAAAATGAAGAAATGAAAAAATATATATGCATACATTACAATTTTTTATTTTAGTAATTTTTTTTTTCTTACAAATCAACCTGTTATTCCTTCTTTTCTACATCCCTAGGATCTTATGCCTTCCTGTTATGGTTAACTCCAGAATGTCTCTCCAAAGTCTCATGTATTCAGAATAGAGTATTTCAGACAGGGGTTGGATCATGGGGTGCTGTACTCAGTGGCAAACCCACTGATGAGTTTATAGCAGAGTGTGTATTTAGCTGGTGGATCCTGGACACAGGAAGCGGGCTGGGAGTTTCCTGCCTTTGGAGGAACCTCCTATTGCTCTAGCTGTTCCTGCTCACTCTGTTCCTACCCACCACAGGATGAGCAGCTTGCTTTTGCCAGGTTCTCCAGTATGCGGCTTCGGCATTGGAGCCATGTGGCCTGGCCTGACCCCTCTGAAGCCGTGAGCCAAATAAGCTTCTCATCTTTTCAACTGCTGTGTTAGATATTTTGGTCCAGTGACAGGAAAGTGACTAGCACCCTCCCACACAGACTCAGCATTTATGTTTGCTAATGAAGTAATTTATAATATTATTATTTAAAAAGTTGTTATAATTTTATTTCCATTATATTTTTACTTTACAATTGGTTAATTATATCATTGTAATTTCTTTTATTTTCTGAAGTAGAATGATAATAAATGTAGCAATTTAGTAATCATAAAAGCTTTTGAGTGGGGTTTCAGGAGTGACTGACTCATGGTGTGATGTTGGATTAGTCCATGGTTTAGTTGAAGTGTAATACTAGGGGTAGGTGATGGATTTGCTAAGACCTAACCCATGTGGGCATTGCACCAACCAATTTACCTGTAGGCTGTACTGACTAAAATCAGAAAGAAGGAGGAGGTTGTACTGTTTCCTGCCTGCCTTACTAGTTGTTGTTTTTCCTCCCCCTGCTACTCTGCCTTGGGACCAGATGATTGCTGATTGAAATCTGCACACACATGAGCTAAATAAACCTCCTTAACTGTGCCGGGTGTTGGGTATTGTTTCTTGGCCACAGGGAAAGAAACTGAGACACCCCAAGAGCTTTCAATGAGAGTAATCAGCTGGTGTGATGGCTTTCACATAACTCTAGCATCCTGGGAGGATAAAGCAAGAGATTTGAACTGTGATCCCAACCTGCACAATTTAGTGAGACCTGTCTCAACAGTTTAAAAGGGGTGGGAGGATGGAGAGGTCTGGGGATGCAGCTCAGAGCAATGTTGATATAATACAAGGAATAGATATAACACAAGCAGTACTGGCCCCAGAGTCAGATGAGAAAGTGTGCCAAGAGTGTCTGCACACTACCCACAGTAGGATCTAGTCCCAAGGCTTTTGTACTCATTGAAGTGTTCCATCTCTAATGGTCTCTCATGGTTTCTAATGGTTTCTAATGTTTTCGAACGGTTAGCCATGGTGTCTGCCACGGAAGACTGAAGAATCTGCTGCAGAAAGCTGAAGGATCCAATCTGGAGGCTGCAGAGTCTGTGCTGAAAGCCAGGAGATAAAGTCCAAGCTGATTGTTAAGACTGAAGTTTGTCTGAGGAAGTGTAATGCTGAATTCTTCCTCAATCCCTTCTCATGCTGTTATTCTGGGGCAGGGCCCTCAGGGCTCACAGTGTGGAATAGTCAGGCAACGCAGCCAAATTGAGACAATGTATCGACCACCAGGCCAGCATCTAGCCAAAGTGACACAGTATATCGACCACTATAGTATCCTAAAAAATAAACCGCAGAAGTATTGTAAGTTGTATTAAAGAAAATCAATCTACACTCATCACTTCTCTGGTTATTGGTCTTAATATACTTGAAGAAAACATAGAAATGAAGAGATGGCAGGTTTGCAGAAGCCACAGCTAGCTGAGGCTCAAGAACATCGCAGTGGGGGCGGGGAGAAAGCGAAGGGAGGAAAGACTTGCGCAGAAGAACGGAGGGCCACAGCCTTGGCGGAGATTAGCGATGGTGTCCAGCATGGCTCCCACTTCCCAGAGTCTTACACTGCCAAACACCCCTATTTATGCCGTCCCCGAGAGGTGCCTTATCAATGGCCTGATCTTCTAAGTCTTAACTCCTGCTGGAAAGGCACGACCTGGATGTAATGCAAACTCACACAGTGCTCCCCAGGATTCATAAGACAGGGCAAAAATGGCCCTGCTATGGTGCTTCTATTATTCTTTCCAAGTAAAACTCTTGTGAAAGATTTTAATCTTTTAATATATAAGTGAAATTTTGACAATTAAAGCTACTATCTAAAATATCATTTTCATTTAAATGATTTGAAATTGTGGTAAGGCTCGAAACACAAGGATCCCTGTTGCTTTATTCTCCTCATGAAGAAAGGCTCAGTGTATTCTTTAAGCTGTTCACAAGATCTCAGGTGACCTATTAAGGTCACCTAAGACAGAATAATAAGCAGTGAAAAGAGTGAGAAGAAAATAAATCCTTTTTTATGTTTTTATTATTTGAATAAGAAATAACAATATGACAGTTTCAAAATACTTTACTAATACCTTCTCAATATTTGATACAATGCATATTGTTGTCTGTAGTTATACAGAGAACAGGGTGTAGATGTGATAATTTTTCTAGTCATCATTGGTACAAAAAATTTCTTCTTATTGAACTGAGACAAAGTAATTGTATACATAGTCCAGTGTTCCATAATCACAGTGGGTTATTGGCAAAACTGGCAATGATTGAAGCTGTTCCTTTAAGCCTTTTATAGTTCAGCACCCTAATCTAGCTTTATGTTTTATACCTTGTGGTTAAACTTTTTGCTTAGTAGGTAAGGGCAAGTTAAAGCAAAACCTGTATAACAAAACATGTTAACTTTTGTATCTCCCAAGGTCAGTCAGATCCCTTCAGGATTTACATTGAAACCATGTACAGTGCTTTATAGAACTATTGTCAGTGTCAGCCATCTGTATGAGTGACAGCCATTGTTTGACCAGTTTGCTCTCTGCGAAAGCCTGAGAGAAGGTTTTCTTTGTAGATGACTCTCCTTAGGCACACTATACATTGTCAATCTCTTTCCTTTGTAGCCCTATGATCTCCTTAAACAGAAACTTTGAGAAACCACTGGGTTATAGGATGCTATAGCACAGGTTCTCTTATGTCCTGAAGGGCTAGGGCCAAAATATTGATAATCCTTGTAGCCCTTCTTTTTCTCTAGTTTTTGGTCTGTAGACTCATATTGTTAACCCTCCAGAAAAAGAACCTAGTGATACTATTACTCTATAACATAGGTAATTGAGCTTAACATCAGTGTCTTTCTGAGTATCAAAGACTTAACTTGGAATTGGTATTATCTATCATTGATATTCTAATAAATCTCTATAGAATGTGATAAAAGCAGTTACACACTTTACACAGAAATTTAGAAATCTAAGCATATACAAAATTGTAGACTGTCAATCCTACAGTATTTTTCTTAGTCTCTTATTGTCATTTAATACTCTTTTTTTGTTGTTGTTTTCTTGTAAACCAGCCATTTACTTGACAGAGTATAACAGTAACTGAAGTTACATTAGAAGCAGTACACACCTAAAAGACCAGAATGACAGGCTTTCCAAGCATAGTTTTAGTGTTACACATGGCCAACCTCAGTATGCTAAACCTTTTGGAGGTTCTTAGGACCATTATCTAATTCATCCTGTGCATGAAAGCCTACTTTTTTCAACATGAATAGACAACCCTTTAAATAATAATGGAGAGTGCTGAGTTTTGATCCCAGTACAAAAACAAAAACAAACACAAACAAAAACCAGTGGAGAATATTCAAGACCTATGCCTAACTGGATAGTTAAGGAGCAAAGAAACTATAAATCCAAAGTATGTAAGAACTCATGAGAATGTTATTAATGTATTTGCTCAAAATAATACATCTTAGAAATATAAAATCCCAGTAAAAGTATCATAAAACAAATAATGCTACCACTTTGAAAGAAGCAAGGGAATGACAAACCAAAATCAAGTAGGACTTATTCTAAAAAGAACAAAGGTTAACCAGTGTTGAAAATAGCATTTCCATATACTATATCATAACCACAAATTATATGAAGTTCAAATTATAAAATATATTCAAATTATAAAATTAAATATATTAGTTATGATTCATATATGGATAAAAAGAGAATGTGAAAATATTTTAATAAATAATATTGCAATCAAATTTATTAATTTGTTATAGATAAAATGTTACAAGCATTCAATATAAATCTATAGAAAAAAATCTGCAGGTATTCAAAACAATTCTATAGGCAAGAAAAGAATGTCCTCTTTGGGAAGACTGTCATCCATTGGGACATTCAAAGGTAAGGAGAGATTAGAAGATGAAAATAATGTTTATGAAATATAATTAAATCAAGCTATTATAAAATCAAGAGAAATATGAAAAAGCAGATTACAAAGAATGAAAAAAGGAGAAAAATAACCAGAGATATTTATAGGGACTATTTTACATGGTGACCCAAACAAAGAGGTTTGAAATAAGCAACATTAAAAGCCTGACAATAGCCTCATGGCCCATACTTGGCTCTTTGCATGCTGAATGCAATGTGAAGGTAATGTTCATTGGGGTAGAAAACCTGACAGCTTCACTGCCTGTCCATAGCTAGAACCTAGAGTGGCGACAGTGATTCCATAGATCCGTGTTTAGTGAGAGAAATGTACATTAATCACATTACTAGGATCGGCCAAAAGCGCCTACAAGGGGGCACAGGGGCCTGAGATTTAATCCAGAGGCCTTCAGGGTTGGGCCCTCCACAGGGTCTGCCCTAAGACAGTGATTGAAACTGGCTGTGGTGGTGCACATCTGTAGTCACAGCTCTTGGGACACTGTAAACAGGCGGATCACTACGAGTCCGATCTAGTAGTGAGACCCTGAACACCCTGTAGACTTTTCCAATTAAGAAAAAAAAAATCACATTACAAAATTGTTCTCGATTTTCAGTCCCTAACAAATAAACCCACTGTATGAAGGTAATTTTACAACCTATACAGGCAAGCCTAAAAAAACATATTTACCATACATTTAGTGTTGATAAATGCAAATAATTTTTCTAAATGGAAAAACTCATAAAAATTGGACAATTATATTTTCTAATATTTTTCTATCTTAAAACTAGCCAATGTCTTTTAACAATAACTTTTATGTGTCTGTAGTTTCTATTGCTTAGATGAACATTTTTATTATCGATATTAAAAGTTTCAATGGAGATGTTTTCACATGGTGTAACACCTGCCAAGAATTCTATTGGAGGTATCTTATTGTCTATTAAAATGTCAATCAAAATTACAGAATGAAAATGATGGAATGTAATTTCTGCATCTTTTGTGGTTTTACTTTAAACCAATAGAGACTTTTATAAAAATTTATGTCATATATACAAATGTGTGAGAGTTAGTGTTAAGACATAGTTAAAATCCATTTTGTGCCTTCTCAAATGTATGTCTATGAACCCAGAACATCATTTATTGTTCATTCATTCATTTTTTTTGGTTCTAATCTAGAAACAGAGCAAATATCTATTCCTTAGCTGCAGCCAATGAACACAGCACACTGTGAGGTACTGAGCAGGTGTAGTGAAAAAGACCAGCTCCAGATTGAGAAAAAAAATCATGCAGGACTTTGGGGAAACAAAGATTGCCATTCCTTCCTTTATTTGTTTATATATTCTTCCAGTAATATGAATGGTGAATTATTATATGCTACAAACTGTGATAAATTCTGGGGAAAAGATAATATTTTGGAGGGACACCTTTTTCTTTTCCTTTCTTTCTTTTTTTTCTTTCTTTTTCTCTTTTTTTTTTTTTCCTTTCCTTCCTTGGGTTCTAGGCATTACCCATGGCCTTGGCAGTTAACTACCTTCCCAGCACTTTTGAGTTATTTCTGTGTTTGAAACGATGCTCTACCAAGTTACTAAATTGTTCAGCCTATGATTGAATTTATATACTCACATCTCAGTGTCCACAGTCCTGCAATTACAGCCACGTGCCACCACACTCAATCCAATGAACACACACACACACACACACACACACACACACACGTGTGTATATATATATATATATATATATATATATATATATATAATTTAGTACAGGGTTTACAGGGTCTCATTACACAGATCTGGCTGGTAGTGATCCTCCTGTTTTCAGCCTCCCAAGCACTGGGATTACAGGCATGCGCCACAAGGCCTCGTCTCAATCGCCACTGCAGCACATACCTGGGGCAGGGCCAGCACTGTAAGCTGGGTGGATTGAGCCTACCCCGAGTCCCTGAGCCTGCCTAAGCAGGCACTTTAGTCTGCTGAGCTATCTGGCTGGCCCCAGTGAGCAAATACTGACCAGATTCCAACCCGAAGAAGTTTTAATGCTTACAGGACACAAATGAATTACCTGATCTGTGAGGTAGTGTGACTGCAAAATACTTTTCAGTAACACATTTAAAGAACTATAAGTTCTTATGCACAAATTCATTTATAAATGTTGGAGAACTTGTATCAGGCTTTCTGGCTCTCATTGATATAACACATGCCCCTCTCCACATGGGTAGAGTTTTAATTGCTGCTGCTACTTCCTTGGTAGAATACTTTCCCACTTCTTGGCATGAAACATTTAATGTCTGCTTTTTCAGCTGGAAATATAAATGTTGTGGATTGAATGTGTTCTCAGGTTTCATGCCTTGGACTTGTTCAAGTCCTCCAACACGCCTGATGTTGCAGTGACGGATTTGCCGTTGTGTTTAGTGCTGCTCGTGGCTCTTTCATTCTTTTGGTACTAGGGACTGAACCCAGGATGACAGCACTGAGAAGCACCCCAACTATTTTAAAATATTAGAGTACCATTAAGTTGCTAAGTTGCCTGGGATGGACTCAGACGTGCTATTTTCCTGCCTCAGCCTCCCAGAATGCTGGGGTGGCAAGCCTACAAATTTTAGAATATGGTTTACACTTTAAGAGAAGAAAAGCACAGGAAGCAGTGATGCACCAGTGGTCTGCATTGATGTGTCTGGGGAAGTGGCCAGTTTTTCTTTGAAACTGAAAGAAGGAACTAACTGGTGGGTTAGAACATGGGAGGAGGAGAACATGGGGGTCATTGGGTAGAAGATCTTACCAGACTTCCTCTAACTGCTGCATGGATGCCAGCAACTTTATATTTTTAAGGATGGGAGCACAACAGGGAAGTTCTGGGTTCCTCTAGCAGCAGATGTGGTGGGAATTGGGTGAGGGGGCACCGTCTGGAACTCCATGAGCTTCCTGGGGCAGAACTTGAAATCCATGACCTTCCACATAGACGTAAGACCTCGTCTACCTATATGAAAACAGTCTGAGCTCACTCTTCTCAAATTATTTATCCTGTGTAAGGCTAGAAATTCCTTAACCACTATTTAGAATGAAGGAATACCCAAAGACACCTTCTCTAGAGAGGAATCCAGTATTATAGAATAAACCCAAGCTATAACATGCATTGGTTTCCTTATCCTACCTGATCAGTAGGAAAAAGAGAAATTAATGTAACAGAGTAAGGAGAAATTCTCATTGTCACAGAATTCTAAGGTTCCTGCTATAAAAAAGAGAGCAGAAGAGCTTTCTCTAGAACTTTCGGGGATGTTTCTTGGTGCTTGCACAGTGAATGAACAGTTGTAGCAAACAGGTAAATTTGCCTGACAAATGTAAGGCAACCACCACCTTATACCATCAAGACTTGAAGTCTGGGTCACACACTTCACAAGGAGCACAAGCAGTCACTGGAGAAAAACATGTAGAATGAGTGGTGCAGGACAGATACTGAATTCCACCTCCAAACCACAGTAGCATGACACACTGGCTTTCTTCCCATAGAGTGACTTTCTTAAACTTTTTAATTATTTTTAATAAGAACTAACAATGAGACAGGTTCAAAACACATTAGTAGGAAAGCCACAATAATTAATATAATTCATATTGTCTTCATAGTAGTTATTCAGAGTACAACATGCAGACATGATAGCTTTTCTAAATAATATTGGTAAAAATATTTCTTCTCATTGAACTAAGAGAAAGTGGTTGTATGCATAGTCCCATAGTCCATAATAGTAGTGGGTTATCAGCAGAACTGGCAATGCCAGACACTGTTGATTTGAGCCTTTTACAGCGCAGCATGTTAATATGGCTTTACTTTTTATGCTTCATGGTTAAATTTTTCTGCTGGATGGTTAAGGCCAAGTTAAAACAAGAACTATGTAACTATATAACAAAACATGTAACTTTCGTATCTCCCAAGGTCAGTCAAATTCCCTCAGGATTTACCTTGAAACCATGTACAGCGTTTTGTAGAACCTTCATCCGAGTCAGCCATCTGAATGAGTCATGGCCATTGCTTGACCAGTTTGCTCTCTGTGAAAGCCTGAGAGAATATCTTCTCTGTAGGTGACTCTCTTTCGGCATGCTACACATCATCTGTCCCTTGCCTTTCTGGCCCCATAATCTCCTTGAACAGAAAATTTGGGACACCACTGAGTTGCAGAATGTTATAGTAAAGATTCTCTTATGTCCTGAGTCCTCACTGACCCTGAAGTGCTAGGCCAAACTACTGGCAATCCTTGTAGCCCTTCTTTTTCTCTAAAATTTTTGGTCTGCAAACTTAAGTTGTTAACCCTCCAGAAGAGAAGCTCAGTGATACTATTACTCTATAACATAGGCACTTGAGTTTTCTGAATATCAATCACTTTAGGCTTAACATGGAACCAGTATTTTTCTTCAATCATTGGGGCCTGCGGGCTGGCACAGTTGTTTTAGCATCTGCTCAGGCAAATGCAGTCGGGCATAGGGGATCTGGATTTGATCCCAGCTCTACAAGCCTAACCTGCTATGCCCTGAAGGCATCATCAGACAGACAGACAAAAAAGGCCTTATCAGTGATTCATATAGTGATTTGATATCTTTTTCTTTGCTGAATTTTAGAACTCATGGCTGCTAATACCTTAAGTAATGAGAGTGCATTGTGAAGACGGCATGAAACTAATGCTATAGGCAAATCTGGTCAATATTTCTCTCATAAACTTGTGCCCTTAGGTTAGTGGTCCTTGGGCATGGTTTGCCTCAGAGGTAAGTTTCCCGGATGGAATATATGGCAATGTAAGTCCAAACATAAATCAAAATTTAGACTACACTCCATTTCTAAGGATGTTTACTTCAGAAAACTTATCATTTTAAGTTATTTCTCCATCTCTTTGAAATATGTGTCAGTTGTTTTCAGAGGTAAATGACTTTTGTGAGCTTTCCCATCCAGGGATGTCATAAATACCTGGGAGGCAGCAAGGATCTGTGATCTTCAAGGACATGAGTGCTCAGGAGCCTCCCCCAGGCATCAGTCACAAAACTCCCTCTTGGTGCGAGGAATGGGAAGCACATTTCTTCTTCCTATAGGGCCAGTTAATGCAGATGGTCACTGTTCATCCTCAGAGAACTAGAGATACACCATGTGTGACAAACGACACTATGAAGTCTCTTTCCTTGAGAACTGGTTGTCGTTTGTCTTGAGAACATTGTATGTGATGGTGTGTCTGCCTGAGCACATCAAAGTGTGAGAGAAAATGGATGTGGTTGTGGGTGCTAAGACTCCCAGAATTCTGGGAAGCTGAAGCAGGAGGACATGGACACATTCACTAAAAAACAAACAAACAAACAAACAAACAAACAACAACAAAAAAAAACACTAAAAGTGTTTGCTATATATAGGTCAGTGTAAAACCCTATATGCAATCCTCAGTGCCACCCAAACTTAAAATCAAAATTAAAGATCAAAGGATGGGACTATTGTCTATCTTTTCGATACTTTAGCTGATTTTTTTCTACATATATCATATGGGTTGATGCTCCTTAAACAATAAAACAAATCTCTGTCTCCTTTACCTTTATAAATAGGTCTTGTATTTTTTAAAAGACTATCATCTAATCTACACTGTAGGTTGCTTAAACATATAAGTAGACTCCTCTTGCTAGATAGCGGTTGCATGTATGACAGCCCAAAATGACCAGAATTTGCCAGTTGCCTCTTACAGGAAACATAGAACAACCAGACACTTAGGGATTATGGGAGATTTTGTCTGTAGTTGTTTTCTCAGAAGTAGCCAGAATTCATTAAAATTTGAATGATAGGTGAAATAAACTTTTAGCACATGGAATGTTTTACTAAAGCATATGCTAAAGATGGTGCATCCCTTTTGTGTACATGAAATTAAAATTAGAATGCATTAGAATGCACTTTTATTTGTACCTAGTTGTGCTATGTTTCCTGTAAGAGGCCACTGGCAAATTCTGGTCATCTTGAGCTGTCATAGATAGATGCAACAACTATGTAGTGAAAGGAGTCTACTGATACATTTAAGCAGCCTGCAGTGTAGATTAGATGATAGTCTTTAAAAAAACAAAAAACAAAAACAAAACAAAACAAACAAACAAGCAAAAAAAAAAACAAACAATTGCCTGGCCTAAAATGTTAATACTGCAAAGGGCCACAAAAATAAATGTATGTCTATCATGAAGGCTGTCTGTGAGGTCAACCACCCTATAAATGTAGAGCTACCTCTACTGCTAGAGCTACCATGCCTTAGCAGGAAAAGCTGAAGACCACCATCTCCTTTCCCTATGTGGCACCTTCAGGAAGAGTGCCCTGGACATTTTGTCAGGGTTCCTTGGGCCTCAGCAGACCATGGCAGGGGGCAGTACATTTTTTAACCAATTTCATCCTCTGTCTCCTTTCACTCTTATCACTACCTCATTTCTGGTTCCTGAATTCACTTCTCAAATAAATTATCTCCACAAAGAGCACTTCTCAGGCTCAGATTTTGGAGGTCACCTGATATAACATATATTATGTCAAAGTCATCGGTGAAAACATTTTCCCTGAAAGAGCTGAGGAGTGAGGTGTTTGTGCAGTCATTGCCTTGGGGCGTCCCACAGAAACATGCAGGGTTCCCAGTCGGTGAACCTGGGAGTACTGATGCCTGGGTGGAGTCCAAGGTTAACGGTAACAGATGCAGCTGGCTTGCCACACAAATACATTTATCTCTGCACCATATTGTCGATTCCAAGGCCTAAGAAAAATCTCTATCATAGTGCTAGTTCTCGTTAAGGTGAAGCATTGGCCTCAAACAGCTACTCATCCAGGGTGGCTAGGGGACTGATCGATTCTGGTGCTGAAGACCTTGAATCTCTAAGCCATTGGGACAGGTGCTCCACTTTTGACTTTTTATTAATAGCAAAGAGCAGTGGGGATTATATTTGAGTCTCAAGAATCTTTACAGTTAAAGCAAGTAGAAAGACAAAGGTAAAAAGGAAGAAGGAAATCAGACCTGATTACAAACCACCAGATAATCTAATTGTCTTAATAACTCATCAGAAAGAACATTAGCAAAGCACAAAGGAAGCCAGAAACATAAAAGACCAGGGTAAATAGCACCCTTCACACACCTCTGATAAAATTACAGGGATGGTCAAATAGTTTAGCAGATTAAAGTGCTTGCAAGCAAATGCAGGGGACAGAGGTTTAATCCCCAGGCCTGCTGAGCCGGCCCTCCCCCGGGGTATTCTGAGATAGCAGTTGAGTCTGGGTATGATGGCTGCCTGTCATCGCAGCCCTTGGGAGGCTATAAACAGGAGGATCACTGTGAATCCAATCTAGGAGTGAGACCCTGAACACCCTGTAGACCCTTCCCTAAAATCCAAAACAAAACAAAACGATCTAAAATTCAAAACAGATAAGTGACAGCAACCTAAGGACTTTTTATATGTAAAATACACACATATCTACAGATGTATACATATATAGTTACACTTTAGACTCACTACATTACTACAGCAGAAACGCAGTCTCATTTAATCAATCACTTCACCTAGGCTGTCCTATAAGTGTCCTCCACATGTTTGTTGCAAAAGGGAAGGAAGGATTCAAATGGCCAGAAAGAATGTAGACAGAGATGCCCAAGCTAACGTCAAGGATAGCCAGAGAGCCAATCAAATTATTATCACTTCCAGATGCCTAGTATGATCCTGAAAATCAGTCCTCCCAACAGGAAGCTAAGAAAATCCAATGAGTATTGGCCTTTCTAAGGCCCACTTCACATTCAAAGTACCTATCTCCCCTTTTTCTGGAATTTCCCAAATAAGCCATTTCCCTTTAGACTCTGCCTCTTTATTTTCTTCCTGGAGCTGGGAGTTTGTGATCTCAGCAGGTAGCTGAGTGTTCCAGGGGAGCAGAGATGTGCGTACCCCACCCCAACCAACAACAGGAGAGAGGAGTGGTAGCCCCCAGGAGAACCATGCCTCACGACTGAAGTAAGTTGTCACGCAGGCTGTTAAGTTCCCTAGAGAAAAACAACAAACTGGGTAACTGCAGCCATGGACCAAGTAGGCCAGACTACTGCTTCCATTGGTGGCAGCCTTTGATATCTTTCATGACGCAGGTGATCTTGACATCATGTAAAGAAAATTTCTTTTTATTTATTTTTTATTTTTTTATTTTTTTTCCAATTTTTTTATTATTTAAATTTAACAATGGTTATATTACATATTTTCATCATCAGATCAGTTTAGATTAATACATATAGGCATATAAGATTGATCAAACAATTAAACATTAACTTTCCTAATCCACATTACTCTTTTTTTTCTTTTCACCCTTCTTTTCTTTGAAAGTTGACATATTGCATATTGTCCTCACAATCATTCTACAGAGTACAGTGTGTGGGCATGACCCACCTCCCTAGTAATTTTGCATAGAAAAATGAAAGAAAAAAAAAAAGGAAAGAATATACTTCTCTTTGGACTAAGAGGAAGCAGATACATACACAGTCAAAGGTTTTGCAATTGCAGTATGCCACCAGTGAAACTTGTGATGTTGGAGGCTATTGAATCTAAGCCTCCTAAAGCTCATCTCATCAATCTAGCTCTGCGTTCCATGCATTGTAATTAAGGATATTTTTTTCTTGCTGTGTGGTCAAGGGCAAGTCGAAGCAGGACCTGTATAACTAACCACTCATTTTTTTTTTTTTTTTTATCTTCCAGGTCAAATCCCCTCAGGATTAAGTTTGAGACCATAGACATTACTTTGTAGAACTGTTGTTAGTGTCAGCCTTTAGGACGAATCACGGCCATTGCTTGGCCATTTTGTTTTCTGTGAAAGCCTGAGAGAATGTTTTTCTCTGGGTGACTCTCCTTAGACGCACTGCAGTTTATTCATCCCTTTCCTCTGAGGTCCCATAATCTCCTTGACCAGGAAATTTGGGACACCTCTGGGTTACAGGATATTACAGCACAGATTCTCTTATATCCTGGGTCTTTATTGACCTTGAAGGGCTAGGTCCAAAATATTGGCTATCCTTATAGGCCTTCTTTTTCTCCAATTGTTGGTCTGTTAACTTACATTCTTAGCCCTCCAGCAGAAAAGCTTTGTGATACTATTACTCTAAAACATAGATACTAGGCTTATCATCTCTTGCGTTCTGAGTATCAAATATCTTTGAATTAGCTTGGAAATGATATTTTCTGACCATCATTGATATTCTAATAACTTTCCATACAATGTGATATAAGCAGTTACACAATTTTGACACAGATATTTGGAAATTCAAGGAAATACAAAACTGTAGCCTGTCAAGAATATGGTTTTTGGCCCAGTCTCTTATTTTCAGGTACTACTCTTGAGAGAATGACAGTAACTGAGTTTACACCAGGAGCAGTACATATCAAAAAGACAAGAGTGACGTGTATTCCAAACATGGTTTTAGTGTTACATTGTTCTATAGTCAATATGCTGAACCTTTTGAAGGTTCTTGAGACCAATGTCTGATTCATCTTGTGTACATAAGTGTATGGTTTTGCTATTGATGTTTTCTGCTTTGTCTGCTTCCAGTCACTTCGTTGTTTAATCCATAACACATTCAGCTGTGTTATGCCCTTAAGTTCTTGTTTTCTTCTTTAAAGTTCTTATATTAGGGAGACTATATGATATTTACACATATAGGTCTGCTTTATTTCACTAATGAGTATATGTTCAATATACATCCATTTATATATGAAGTCTTCAAACTTATCATTCTTTATGGATGAGTAGTATTCCATTGTATAAAAATACCACATTTTTTT
>PVJA010000612.1:94301-160784 GCA_004027025.1 Myocastor coypus | reverse complement strand
GCGCAGCATGTGGTGCCGGGGATCGAACCGCAGTCCCTGAAGCCGCCCAAGCTTTCCCAAGCAGGCGCTTTAGACCACTGAGCCATCCCACAGGGCCCCAAAAGTGTTTTGTTTTGTTTTGTTTTAAAGTAATCAATAACAATGTTCCAAATCACACCAAGTAGTCTGATAAGGACACCAATTGCTATCTTGTCTGAGCTCCAAATGCTGCCATTTCTCTGGCTACTAGCCCTGGGCACTGACATCCACAGTGGGAGAGCTGAGCATCTAAAAAAATAAAAGACAAGTGTGTAATTGTGATGGATTCATAACTGATAGTCAACATATAACACAGAGCTGAACTGAGTCAGTGTGGGACTGGGTGCAGAGGGCCCACCTGAGGGCTGTTGCCAACAAAGAAGAGCAATTGGTGCTGTCAGAGAAGCTTGTTAGACTGCCTTTCATGATATGAACTCAGCTGTTCTCACTTTTGGAGGAGCTTGGGACCTTGTCACTGAGGATGGCTGTGGTAATCTGGGGTGAATGGAGCTCTGGTCTTTCAACTTTGCTTCCTGCCTCCAATTCAGATCCAAGAAACCTACTTGCATGTGACATGGTTATGGGTTGTAAGATCCAGTTAGGGTCTAGGTTTTCACCTGAAGTCATGCAGGACATTCCCATGAGATCCAGGACCTCAGCTGGGCTCAGAATCTTCAGTCTGTA
This sequence comes from Myocastor coypus, assembly GCA_004027025.1. Lineage (NCBI taxonomy): Eukaryota > Metazoa > Chordata > Mammalia > Rodentia > Myocastoridae > Myocastor > Myocastor coypus. Next base: position 160,082 of record PVJA010000612.1, on the reverse strand, counting down.
GACAGATTTCCTGTACTCTTTTGTATTTGACTTTTTGGGTGACTAGTATAAAAAAATATGCTACAAATTATGTGTCCTGTATTGAATTGTTTCCCTTGCAAACCTCCACACTACAATAGTAATGAAGAGCAGCTGCCAGATCACATGGCCCTTGTCACATAAAGAGAGACTTCAGTGTAATTTCAGTGAGAAACACTGAAAGCATCAAATAATACTGACCCAATTAGGTTTGCATACCTCAAAGATCACTCTTGTTCCTGGGTGAAATATGATCACAGGGCAAGAAAGGCTGAAGGAGTACCAGTAATCAAGCTGTTATCAATCAGATATGATTTGTGATTTTTGAGACAGCCCTCAATGCAGAACAAAGCAGCCCCTGCCATCTTAGCTGAGTCATCTAGATGTGAACTTGTCAAAAGCTTTATGAAAAATCTAAATATATTATCTCTATTAGTTCCTCTTTATGCACATGCATGAGGAGCCATTATTAATTCCTTATTGTTTTATGTCATTACTTTTCTTTCTCTGGAACAGTATTACTCCCACAACAGACTGGTCTGTTTAAGTACTTTGTCTTTTAGCATAGATATTGCTAGAGAAAAAAAATCACATTCCTATTCTTATTGTAATCTCTTTGGAGCCACTCCTTGATTTGCTTTGTTTTCTCATTCTACTGGTACCTGACTTGATCGATCCATACCTTTAGAAGAGATATGGAATATATTTTGTCTCTCTGATATTCTTCAGGTTAATTAATGAGGTGCTTGATGACATTAGAAGTCTACAAGAGGCTATTTTGATCAAATTTGTATGATTGCAAAATATGGACAGCATTTCAAAATTACTAAAAATGTAATTCTGAAAACAGTATCAGTGGAGTCTGGATGTTCAAAGCTTCCAGCACCATTTCCTAACTGTGTGAACAAAAATAATTTTATGTTTCTATATCTTCTTTTACAAGAACCATTTATACTGTGGCTACAACTGTAATGTTTCCCATTGTTTCTCCCCTGGCTTGGTGGCTGCATTTTTCTGGCTGAGGTAGAGGCTCCTCACTTTGTCAGTGCTCACTGTGACCTGGAGAAATGCCAAGCCTCATCCTCTATGTGGAGACCCTTCATTTCAAGTTATCAAGAAAGTGCACTGTGAATCAATAGTTTATGGCCAAGTTTCATATTGAAAGCATTGAAGAAAGCTTAACATTTGATTCCTGGTCTCTGAATTTCCCTCCAGATGGCTGGCTGGCTGAGATTTCTGGAGCAAATCTGTCACCAGAGTTCAAGCTTACTTTCTGCTTCTAATCACAAATAATATCACCTTAATTTGGAGTGAGTTTTTACTTCTAGCATCAGTTGCATTTAAATCATTCATCTCTTATAATTAGGCTCCAGAAGAACCTTGTGACTGGGCAAAGGAGGAATCTGACAGACATTGTTTCAGAAATCAATATATGACAGACTTGGGGGTGTGACATTATTGAGGGGGGAGAGCAGGGGAAGAAAAAATAGTAGAGGACATTGGTTGAATATTTGCATAGTTCAATCATTTTAAAAACTAGTACATTGTTTTATACAATTTAGAACAGAGTACTCTACAGAGTTTTATTGCTATTTTATATAAGATGAAGGATGGTGGATTGGAACTAGTAGCACTCATGAGATGCTTGGCAATCATTTGCCAAGATCTATAGGTACTGATAACTGGTGGTTATGGTGGTGGTGGTGGGAAATGCAAGTAATGAAGGCAATTTAAATGAGGAATACAGCAGACAATATCCTGTCTATAATGAAAAACAGGGTCTTTTCTTAGCTCTGGGACTGCTCCCAACTCAGCTCTAGCTAGTAAAGTCTCTAACCCTTGGAAGGATGAAGCTGTAGGAAGAGGGAAGAAGTTCAGTCAAATACAGGGCCTCTGGTAGCTGCAGTTGACTCCTGGATGTGGCAATTTGAACCGTGGGAGTGGAAATCAGACCCAGGTGGCATTAATGTGCTCTCTTCCAACAGAGGAGATGGGGCCCAGCAATCAAAATATTTGCAGGATGGAGTTGATTAGGTTACTAAGGAAGGGAGGGGCCAGAAAATGAAGGAGAAAGTAGCCATTCAATTGGGACCATCAAGTCCTTGGAAAGGAAAGAAACAAGGTCTTAGTCCTGGATAGGGACTGAGAAACAGGCAGGGACATGTGATCTGTGATCCAAGCCTGGAGAAGAAACACTAGAGTTGCACCACCAGGATAGCGGGCACATTCTCACATTCCTACACTTCAAATCTCACACAATTCTGTGCCCTGCTCCCCACTGCTCAGTTTTCCAAATGCCAGAGTGTTTAGCACTCATTGAGATCAATCACTCTGGCCCCAAAGAATAGAAGTTCAGGTGAGCAGCGTGCCAGTGATTGCTTGACTTTGCTGAGTTCCATGCAGAAGGGGTCTTCCCCACCAAGCTGTAGGCATCACTGAATAGATACTCTATGAACCAGGTAGACAGAGAACTTGGAAAAGGCTTAAATGAGGAGTTTCACAGCCTGGCCACCTGCAGAGGTGTAGAGAAAGCAGAAGTAAACAACAACAGGGACTGGCACAGAGAAAGAGGCTGAGAACAAAAAATCCTCACACAGAAACCCAAAAGATTAAGTGCTTGACCAGCCCCCTCCCCCCAACTAACCGAAGACAAAAAACCTCTGGCTAGTCACACCCAGGAGCACAGTTAAAGGCTAACACAACCCTGTCACCCTGGAAAGGACTCTGGGCTTTTGTATCTCTGCAATATGTAGCAGAGAATAAGAATTAAATAGTGCTTTATGATCAGAGTAGTGTCAGCCCAACAAAAATTGTATACAGAGGGCTTAAATACAAGGCTTCCCCCAATCTCCAGTCATGTTTTTCTCTCTCTTCTTTCTTTCCCCAGTCTCCAAAGATAACGTCTCAAAGCCCTTCCAACCTCTGCATTCTGGGTACAAAAATATAATTGCTAAAGTTCTATCTTCTATTTTCTGTCTTCTCCTTCCCTTCTTTCTAGACTATTTTCTTTCATGTTTTTTAATTTTTATTTTTAGGGAAGAGTCTACAGGGACAGAGTGTTCAGAATCCTCACACTGTATTGGACTCATAGTGACCCGCCTGGTTACAGCCTCCCAAGAGCTGGGATTATAGGCACTGTCATCATGCCCAGTCTCAATTGCCCCTGCTAGTGTCCCCCAGGGCAGGGCCACCTTGACAGTGCAGGGACAGCATGGCAGGACTGGAGATTCAACCCCTGGCCCCTGTGCCTCCTTGCAGGGGCCTTTCTTAGTCCACTGAGCTATTTTTCTTTCTTTTCTTCTTCCTCACTCCTTCACTGCATCCCAGCCTGCTTATCATCAGCCTCAATCCATTGGCTTCTCAAACTACTTAAAGAGAAAAAAATGTGTAATTGTCAAAACAAGCTTTAAGATTGATATATATTTGGTTCCAGAGATGCCAGTATAACCAGTAATTGTTATCTACCTGCAGTACAGCAAATGGGGCTGGCCTCATTACATTGTGTCGGTTGAGGAGGGGCATAAATACCAAAATATAATCAAATGCAAGATCACAGTATAGGAGGAAGGACTCTGACTAAATTAATCACCACAGTAGTCCTAGAGTTTCTTTCTTCTAACTTTAACCTGTTCTACAAAAACAGTAAAAACACAAGGCAAGCAATAAGATGCCTCTAAAAACACTTAACTCCCTAAAGCTGACCTCATGGTCTCTCAAGTGGAAAACATTAAAGGCAAAGCATTAAAAGAGCAAATGGCCAAAATGTGTGAAGAGATCAAAGAAGAAACATAAGTAAATGTACAAGATGCTTTGTGAGACAAAATACTGAGTCAATAAAATGTTTATTAATTAAGAAAAAAACCTGGTGCAACTAAGCAATACCATACAAGATACGAATGACCATTTTCACAAATAATTAGAAATTATGAAAATAAACCAAGAAAAATATCCAGGATATAAAAATATTGGTGGAAGGCCTGGGTAGCAGATTTGACAAAATGTTAGGGCTTGAAGAGAAAGTTGATGCAGTAGATCATGTATCCAATGATATCCTAAAAACAGTAAGATACCATGAAAGCTGGATCCATCAGCTGCTAGCTACATCAAAACAAACAAACAAACAAAAAATCACATAGCACCACAATTCAAAATAGTTAAATCTTGGAAGCAGCTTATGTCTATCAATAGATTAATGAATAAGTAACATACAATGGAGTACCACTCTGTCATAAAGATAAACGAGTCATTTGTAGAAAAATGGATGGACCTTGAGACAATATTGTTAAGTGAAGTAAATTAGACACAAAAACTTAAACCTTGCGTGATTTCCTTTATATGAGAAACCTAAATTACAAATAAAGAGGAAAATAAAAAATAGATAGTAAGACATAGGGAAATAGATCTTTTTTCAAATGGGAAGGGAATCAAGAAATGGAGGGAGGGAGAAGGAAAAGAGAGAGAGATAAAAAAAGAGTTAAGATGTTACATACAGGTATAAACTCTCCAAAAAAAATGAAATATCATATACTGCAAACTGCACTAATAAAAAATAAATAAAAAGAGAAAAATTGGAAGATTACTCTACAAGTGGTATTCACTGAAATCAAGGCATGTTATCGAACCTAGAGAGAGAATTCAGTTTTCAAGTATAAAACATATAGAACGTCAAGTAGGTACAGCCAGGAAAGACATCTCCACAACCCAAGCAGCAAGCAACCTATCCAAATAACTGAATTTCTCCAGACAAGCTCTAAAGTCATGAAACAGTGGAACAAATTTTTTTTTCATGCTGTAGAAGAAAATAATTCTATATTCTGCAACAATACTCTTCAAAATTGACAATAAGTAAGGACTTTCCATGACAAACCCTAAAGAAATATATGATCACTAAACTAGCATTACAGAAGCACTTCAGGGAATCACAGACAGAGAGAAGGAGATCACCAGTAACAATAGAAAGCATAAATCCAGCTGAGAGAGTAGCTGAACAAAAGGAAAAAAAAAAGAAAAAAAAGAAAGAAGCAGCACTGGAAAAATAACACGATGATATTTTACAGTAATGACTGTGAATGTCAGTGGTCTTAACTCCCCAATCAACAGACAATCTAGTAGATTGGATCATAAAATAAAATCCAATCCAACCTGGAAGAGACATACTTTATCCAAAATAAAGCCAATACACTAAGAACAAAAGCATGGGAAATGATACTTCAAAGAAGCAGAGCTAGAAAACAAATAGGAGTTGCTGCATTTTCAAAAACAATAGACTTCCATCCAAAAATGATCAAAAGGAGGGGCTGGGGAGATAGCTCCGAGGCACAAGAGCCTGCTGGGCAAGTACAAGGTCATGAGTTTGAACCCTGGTCCCACAAAAAAAAAAAAAAAAAAAAAAAAAAAAAAAAAAAAAAAATGATCATAAGGAGCCGGGAGTGGTGGTGCATGGCTATAATCCCAGCACTTGGGAGCCTGAGGCAGGAGGATCGGTATGAGTTTGAGACCAGCCTGGGCTACAACAGTGAGCTCAAGGCCAGCCTCAACTGCATAGTGAGGCCCTGCCTCAAAAAGACAAAAAATAAATAAATAAATAAATAAATAAATAAATAAATAAATAAATAAAAAAGATCATAAGAGATAATAGTCACTATATACTAATAAAGGGAACAATTCAAAAGAGATCATAATTTTACATATGTAAGCACTGAATATTGGTGCACCCAATTTTATAAAACAAAAGCTAGGACTGGGGCAATAACTCATCAGTCTAAGTGCCTTCTTAGAATGTGCAAGGTCCTGAATTCTATCCCTGCTACCACAGACCATGCCTACTTTGGAACTCTGGTTGCACCATGCTGGCCTCTGAAACCAGGTGTGGTGGTGACCCTGTAATCCTAGCACTAGGGAGGCTGAGATGGGAGGATCACTATGAGTCTGAACTGTGCAGTGATAATGCAGAAAAAAAAATTGATCTCAGGTGAATGACCTATACATCATACAGGAAAAACTGATCCTACCACCTGAAAAGTACCCGGGATGAGTTTACATTCTTTAAAACCAAAAAATGAAGTTTAGGAACAAATGGAGGTTATGAGCAGAATAGATGTATTGGGGGAAAGAAAGCTCCTGTCCAAGAGAGGGGCAGAAGGGGGGTCCCAAGTGGGTGGCCCCCAGGAAGCTGTCTCTTCCAGGGACTTTTAAAGAGGAAAACCATGCGATGAGGTGGGTCTAAGGTTGTGTAGAAGACATGGGAACTCACTTAGGTGGGTATGAGGTGCGCCAAAACTATGGTCAACCAATGAGATTATAATAAGCACCATTGCTCAGTTAAAATAGATTAAATCCAGGCTCTTTCTGTTGGGCCTTGGGTTCATGACTCAATGGGGCTCTTTCAAGGTGATTGATGCCTACTTAGAATATCAATCCCTGATGTCCATCCCTAGGGATGTAGCTGTATTGGTTTACTCTTGTCTTGAGATTTGGCCCACAGGGGAGGAATGTCTGTTTATAGTTGTGAAGTCATCTTATCTTCCAGGTCATCATTGAGGGCCTGGCCCTATCTAACTGCCTATAATATTTATATCTAATTCAGCTGCCTGCAACATTCCCCCATCTGAAAAAGTAACCCAAACTGCCATGAGGGAATCATAGATGATGACCAGTCTGGCTTCTTCAGACTCAAAGTGGTCATAGTTATGAAATGACAGAGATACTCTCCAGAGGTCCTATCTAAAGACCCTTAATAGACACAAAGCATTTTTGTCTTGAGTAAACCTATAGCTTTGAGTCTGGGGGAGACAAAGCCAAAGAAACAAACGTGCATTGGTCAAATAATCACAACAGGATAATTATGAATATAGTCAAATATCTGTATCAATTAGACAGTAATGAATTTCCCGTAAAAATGACAAAGATACAGACCAGGGGACCTCAGCATCTCACATACCATTAATATCTTTTTGACAGCTATTGAGACATTACCAGAAGGATCTGGAAGGTAATAACTTTTTTTAAGTTTATAATTATAAAAACACTTGGACTTAATAGGTAGTTGCTGAGTATTTCATCTAACCATACAATATACATTTTGCCTCAGCCAGCACAAATCTCAAAATTTCTGGGGTGAGGACCATGAAGGGCTTTGAGAAGGTGAAGAAATGAAGACAAGATACAGAAAACTAAGATCAAGTGGAGCACTCTCTCCAGGTGGGAGGAAAGGAAACTTTTCACTCATGAAAACAGAACAGTTATTTATACATATGGCAGGTTGATATCATGTGATACCCTTCCGACTAGCAACCCATTCCTTCGATTGCTATGGACACTTAGTGTACTTTAGCCTGGAAGAGTTTGTTCAATTGTTTGCCTCAGATACTTATTTTCTCAGACCTTGTTCTAGCCCCACAGGTGTGTTCATTCTCTAGCTTCAGCTGTTTCCTACGACATTTTATTTTCTCAGCAACATACAGGACTTTTTCTGAAATGGGCCATAAAGCATACTGTCATAAATATAAAATAGTTCAAATGATCCCATCCATACTATTAGATTATACTGGAATGAAACTAGAAATCAACAGCAAAAGAAAACATATAAACTTTGCATTGTTCACAGATGATATGATCTTTTACATAGAAGACCCAAGACATTTCACCAGAAGATTCTTAGGGAAAATAAATTCAGCAAAGCAGGATAAAAAGCCAACACACTTGTCTTAGTTACTCTTCTATGCCTGCTGGGACAAATACCCAACACCCAAAATGAAGGAAGGAAAGGTTTATTTAGCTCACAGTTACTGGAGGCTTCAGTGCATATTTGGCCAGCTCCAAGGCTGAGAGGCACATGGCAGAGAGCAGCAGTTCATGGTGGTGGAACAGCAACAATGGCGACAGAGGCAACAGAATAACCAGGGGAGCAGAGAGCAACAGCACGAGTCTGTCTCTCTGTCTCTCTTTACGTTACATCAGGCTCTCTGCCTTAGCCTATCTGCCTCAGGCCACACCCATAATTCCCAGCAGTACTCCGAACTATAATCTCATTAGTACTAAAACATATAATCCCAGTGACTCATGAGTCAAGTCTCAAACTCTAGAAGTACCTGCCCCATGATTGCATGAGGCTTTTGGGGGACAACTAGACATAAACCATACCAACACTGAAATCCGTAGAGCTGCTGTACACAAATAATGAATGCATTGACAAAAATTCAGGAAAACAATCTTATTTATAATAGTTTTTAAAAAATACCTAGGAATCAACCCAACCAAGGAAACTGAAGACCTCTATAATGAATACTGTACTACTCTAAGAGATTAAAAGGGATATTAGAAAATGGAAAAATATCCTTTGTTCCTATATAAACAGAACCAGCATTGAAAAAACAGTTGTGCTACCAGAAATTATATACAGATATAGTGCAGTCCTAACCAGAATTGTAAAGAGTATTCTTTTTTTTTTTAATTTTTATTTATTTATTTAGTTTTATGGCCAGCTCAGCCTGCCCTGCGGGTGGGGCTGGCGCAGCATGTGGTGCTGGGGATTGAACCACGGTCCCTGCAGTTGCCTAAGCTTTCTTAAGCAGGCACTTTAGACCACTGAACCATCTCAACAACCCTGTGAAGAGTATTCTTCACAAAACTAAAAAAAAAAAAATCAACCTTAAAATTTTTATGGAACCAGAAGACATCTCAAATAACCAAATATAACCCTGAGTAACAGGAGCAAAGCAAAAGACATCACAATCTTGGATTTCAAGTTACACTACAAAGCTAATATCATAAAAACAGGATTGTTCTGGAGCAAAAAAGACATGTTGGTCAGTGAAGCAAAACTGAGGATACAGAAAAAACTCAAGGCTCTTCAGCCATCTAATCTTCAATAAAGGGAGAAAACTTAGTCCTTTAACCACTGAGGCTGGGGTGCTGGTTTGCTATATGCACAAGAATGAATCTAAATTCATTATTACGATATCGAATTCATATTAAGATATCAAAACATAAACAGTCTGCTGAAAAATAAACTAGGTAAAATTCTTTTTGTCTTTTTTTTTTTTTGAGACAGGGTCTCGCTGTGCAGTTCAGGCTGGCCTTGAGCTCACTTTTGTAGCCCAGGCTGGTCTCGAACTCGCACCGATCCTCCTGCCTCAGCCTCCCGAGTGCTGGGATTACAGGCGTGCGCCACCACCCCCGGCTAGGTAAAATTCTTGAAGACATACACTGTTATGATTTATGGCTAGTTGTCCCCCCAAAGCCTCATGCTGTCATGGGGCAAGGACTTCTATAGATTGAGACTTGACTCATGAGTCACAGGGATTATGTATTTTAGTACTGATCTAGAGTTTGAGACTTGAGTGATGATCCACTGGGATTATGTGTTTTACTGCTGTTGGGATTATGGTCTGAGTACTGCTGAGACTATGAGTGTGGCCTGAGACAATAGGCTAAGGCAGAGAGACAGACTAGTGTTGTTGCTCTGCTGCCATGAGAGCTATTGCTCTCTGCTACCCTGGTTGGTCAGTTGCCTCTTTCGCGATTATTGTTGTTCCACCACCATGAAGTGGATGCACTCTGCCCTGTTCCACTCAGCCTTGGGCCAGCCGAATATGGACTGAAACCTCCAGCAACTGTGAGCTAAATAAACCTTTTCCTCCTTCATTTTGAGTGTCGGGTATTTGTCCTAGTGATGAATAAAGAGTAACTAAGACATAGACATAGACAAGGACTTTCTGAACAGAACCTCAAATATATGAGAAGTAGTGTCAAGAATCAATAAATGGGACCATGTCAAAATGAGCAATTAAAATGAATAGACACTCCTCAGAAGTACAAACAGCCAAGAAATGTATGAAAGCATGTTCAGCAACTTTTTGTACATTAAATGAATACAGATCAAAATCACACTGATATTCTTAGTCCAAAAAGAATGGTTATCATCAAGAACTCCAAAAAATAGAAAGTGTGAGTTAAGGTTGTGGGAAACAAAGCAAACTATATTGTTGGTGACCATCTCTACTAGTACAATCCCTCTATCACTATGGAAATCAATGTGGATATTTCTCACAAAACTAAAACTGGAAATTTCATTTAACCCAGCTTTATTTCTTCTGCATATCTCCTTCAGAGAGTTAAAGACATCATATCATAGTGATATATTAATATCATTTGTACAGCAGCAAAACTCATAATAGCTAAATCTTGGAAGCAGTCTATATGCCTATCAGCAGGAGAATGGATAAAGCAAATGTGATATATCACATTACTATAAAAATGGATACTTTTGAGTCATTTTCAGGAAAATAGTGCACTTTGATACATAACGCTAAGTGAAGTCAGACACAGAAGGTTAAATATTTTAGTCTCTCTCATATAAGAAATCCAAAGTATAAATAATTTAAAGAGCAAAATTAAAGATAGGTGGCAGGAAACAGGGAGGTAGATTTTGTGGGGATGTGAAAGAGATCTGGAGGCGGAGAAGATGGGGAGGGGAAGGAAGCGGTAGAAAAAAGGACTAAGATATATGTATATATGTATATGTATATATTTATTTATTATGTGTCACAGGCACATGCTAGTAAAAAAGAAACTAAGGTGGGGAAACATGAAAAGACAATCATGGTTAATTTTGCATGAGTTGACTTGGGAGGAGGGTAGATGCAGACAGAACTGGTCCATTACCCATGTCTTAGAAGCTATGCAGGCAGCCTCTACTCCAAAGACATACTCCACAGAAGGGTGGCCTAGAAACAATTGGGATCTTACAGTTGTTTGGGAGGAGAAATCAGTGCATAATGCAAGAAAGGTGAACTGGTATTGGTCTGCAAATCCTGGGGATGATTGATTTTTCTGGAGAGTCTTAGGCAGAGAAGCCTATGTCCTCTTGAATTCATATATATATATATATATATATATATATATATATATATATATACAGTCATATATATGGATTAAACTTTCATTATATATAATGAAATAGTTTAATCATTGACATTTGTGAAATATCACACTTAACTGGGTACACTTTTATTTTATTTTAAGGAATTTAGAAGGTAAGGGGCAGCAGGTTACCTACTGAATTCTTGTAAGGCACTGGCCTACAGGTCTCCTCTGTGTTGTTTAGCTGCTTATGAGCCCTATCACTTGCTAGCTCTGAAGATATGAATATGAAGAATATATGGTGCTTAGAGGAATTAATAGTGAAGAAAGACAATTTTGGCAGGCAAACACCCATAAAGCTTTTACTTGCACTTAACATTAAGTTAAACCAGAGGCTTTACACACCTGCAGAGCACCTCAACACAAGTCTCTGTCATGCAAATGAGATTGAAAGGGTTCAAAACCTGGCCAAGCCCTCACAAAAGGGCTGACACAGAACATAAGTCTGGCAGCCTGATTCCAGAAGGTATATACTGAACCAGTCTTTAAAATGGATAAAGATAGAAGTGGCAGGAGTTCAAGCACTGGGAAAAGACACCCCATCTAGCTTGGAGGGCATAGATATAGTGCCTTAGAAAGTAGGAACTCCTAGTTGTAGTTTTAGATATTCTAGTGCAATCACAGATTTGTAGAGTGTTGCATCTGGGAAAATCTTTGAAGATCTACTAGCCTCATAGCTTAATTCTAAAGAAAAGTTTTGGGTAGGAGAAATGGTCTGTCCAATTCTTCTAGAATTCTCTCTACTTTAGGATTCTAGGTTTTGTTTAGGAACTAATTGCCCTTCTCACCTACTTGTGACTAAGAGGTCACCTCATGAGGTGCTAGATAAATGCCAGTCAACTTTCTGGCATCATACAAATAGAAGATTGAAAAAGCATTTTATCAGGAATGATTGGGGGGTGAAATCGGGAAGATGTCCAAAGCATTCTGTATGTAAAGCAACTATTAATAGATTTCTCTCTTTTGCAGGTGGTGGGCATAAAAGCATCCTCTTCCTCCTCTTTGTCCCTCCTTTTCCAGCCCCCACTTTTCCTAGGTTCTCTTCTTACTTCTGTGTTTGTGACTCTAGGGATGGAACCCAGAGCCATTTCACTGAGCATCACTTGTAGCCTTTTTTCTTTTTTCTTTTTTTTTTTTCAATTGTTCATTTTGAGACAGGGTCTTGGTAAGTTGCCCAAGCTAGATCTGAACTTGCATTCCTCTTGCCTGGGCCTCCCAAAGCGTTGAAATTACAGGGCGAAACTACCTGACTCAGCTAGACTTCTTTAATAAGATAAAGCTCCAGTGGTTAGGTTAATGATAAACATTCAGACCCTTGTAGTTGAATAGACCACTAACTGCTATCCGTCCTTTTAAGTGCTATTATAAAATATATCTATCCTTCACACTTTAAGTTTATTTATAGAATACAAAATGGAAGCAGTACAGGTTCATGATTGAACAAAACTACCTGATTTGTTAAATTTTTCTTCCAGCTGTGTGAAGTTTTTTCTATAGTTTTAGATTTTTATTTTACTTTATTTATTATTTCTATTCTTGTTTCAGAACCTTTGTTTGTTTATTCACTCATTTTTATGGCCGGCTCAGCCTGCCCCGAGGGCAGGGCTGGCGCAGCCTGTGGTGCCGGGGATTGAACCGCGGTCCCTAAAGCCGCCCAAGCTTCCCCAAGCAAGCGCTTTAGACCACTGAGCCATTCCGCCGGGCCCTATAGTTTTAGATTTAAAACCCTAGATTATGCTAATGTATACCCCAAGGGCCTTCGTGTTTAGGAAAAATAAAAGTTCCATAGATTTTCACATGAATACTGCTTTCATTAAAGCCATTTTAAATTGTCTTATTTCTACTTCAACTGGTCTGCTAATATGCATTGTTGTGATCTCAAATGAAATTTCAATATGCTTTTCTTATACTTAGATCTAGAGATGACAAAAAACAAACTACTACGTATCCCACAATTTTTTTAGACAAAGTCTCTTTGTCAAGTTCAGGCTGGCTTTGACTTCACCATGTAGCCTAAGCTGACCACCAGCTCATAAGAATCTCCCTGCCACAGCCTTCTGAATGTTGGGATTACAGATAGGTACCATTGCACCTGGTCCCTTTTTCCCATACTCTGAACATTTGTTACTTATTGCTTTAGAAGGGTACATGCCTTCCTCTTTAGCTACATAATAATTTACTTGGGCACAGTGACCTCAGGTTAATCATTTCAGTATCTCCTGTAATAGCACCACAGCCACCCTGAGAGCTACCATATTTCTTTGAAAATAAGACCAAAGTGGAAGAAAGCCCTAGTATTATTTTTCAGAATGTCCATAATATAAGCCCTAATCGCAAAATGAGCCCTAGTTAAGATGGTCAGCCATGGATGCATTTAGTATGTCTGTTGCAACACATAGCAGATGTGTTGAATCATAAAATAATATTAATATGCAATTGAATATAAATATTATTGACATTGATGCTTATAATAATTTATAACATAAATCACAATTACTTGTAAATATCCATGTAGGTGACTTCTAATCCAAAGCACTTACTTGTACATCAACACAGATTTCTCCATAGGAAATAATGGAAACTAAGATAATTCATTCCACAGCCCCAAAACTTCATATAAAAATGATTAGAGTAGTGTGATATAATATAAAAGAATAAAGAAAATATAAAAAAGTAAATCTTCGGAAGCCTTCAGGCTAGTGTGAGGATGATAGAGGAGGCTTACTACGTAGGTGACTTTCATGATCACTAGCAGAATCTATTGGCTCAGTGGAAATTTTTTCTTTTTGTGCAACTTTGACAAAGAACCTATCCAATGACACTTGGTTTCACCTTATTTTGAGGATTTCCTGGAAATGTGACATTGGATTGCTGTTAAACAGATTTATCACTGGCACTGCTACAGCCTCATTTGGGTGGCATTTTTCTACAAAATTTTGTACTGTTTGCACATTTTACACATTTCCCTAATCTCACTTGAATTGAGGGATTTCTCCACATTTTACTCCTCTTTACCCAAAGACAAGACCTCCTCCAAAACCTCTTGCTGTTGGGAGAAAATCATCCACAATCCTGGAGAGAGAAGAAAGCACCATGGATTTCGCTCATGTATGAAGTTAAAATTTATTAAAAATGTTTACTTGTCTTGCAGAACTATATACTGGCTGTATCTACTGGATATACTTAAAAACTAATATTTCAAGAGCAAATACAAAAAATAAATAGCTATCCCAAGTAATAGCTGTTTATTACACAATGAGGTAGATATTAGTCCAAGCAACTTAATTTAACTAATACTATGAAGTAGATATAAACATTTTATAACTAAAGAAACCAAAGCTCAGAAAAATTAAGTAATTTTCTCAGAGCCACACAGCCAACAGATTGTAGAATTTAGATTTGAACCCAGTCAGTCTGGCTCTAGCATCTGTGCTCTTAACCACACTCTGCACTGCCTCATAAAAGCATACAGGTTGGCCATATCACTGATTTTGTGATGCAATTATATAAAGTTGATTTTATCAAATTGAAGGATAGCTGGCCATTAAATGTCACAAAGAAGTTTAAACATTAGCACTGAAATCTTTAAGCCTATTTTTTTATATTAACAATAAAATAGCTTTCTAGAAGAACAAAACTTCCTTCAGATTCAGTAGTAAGAACTCTTTCAAACATTTTCTTAGCCATTTATCTATTGCTAGAAAATCATAATATAGAAGTTTTGTGATCATCTTTTTCTTTTGCAATACTGGGGGATGAACCCAGGGCCTTTGCATTGAGCTACATTGCCATACCCTCCACATCCTCAGCTCAGCTCCTCCAGTCCTTTTTTTTTTTTTTTTTTTTTTTTTTTTTTTTTTTTTTTTTTTTTTTTTTTTTTTTTTTTTTTTTTTTTTTTTTTTTTTTTTTTTTTTTTTTTTTTTTTTTATTGTTGTAACTTTTGCGACAGTCTCACTAAGTTGTGAAATTGCCTAGGTTGGACTCACAATTGCAATCTTTCCACCTCAGCAACCCAGAGTTAACTTTTAATTTACAGTTTTCATTTGGGCCTTAGTTTTTTCTGTCCACTACTACCTCTCCTGGGCCCCAACTGGGCACTCCTGCAGAGCACATGCTTTCTCCTATCCAAGTACTAATCAGGCCTGACCCTGCTTAGCTTCCGAGATCAGAGGCAATTGGATGCGTTCGGGCTGGTATGGCTTTAGGCAGGGTGCATGCTTTCTCATGGGAGCTCTGTAATCTATTTTTCATCCTACATAATCCCTCACTCTACATCATCATGCTATATCTCATGCTCACTGGAGAATGGTAAGTTTTTGAAATATTTTTTAAAAAAGCATTCCTCCTATAATCTTCCTTCTGTAGAAAACCCTAAGTTGGACCCAGATCTGAGATTGGCAACAGGGTGTTTTCATTATGGGTTGCAAAGTTCTAATACAGTGGTCTTGGCCTTGCCTGTGCACCACAATTATATTAGAGTTCTGCAAGCCTTCTCTCACTGGGCATCACCCCAGTTTCTAGTGTAGTCAATCTGTGAAAGCTGTGAGTTAACAAAAATTGTCTAGAGATCCAATGCACAGCTGAAGCTGATTGCATCTGTTGACATGGGGTTCCAGACAGTTTTTGGTTATGGGAGACTGTCCTTTGCCTTCTCTAGTTGTGACAGTCTAAGATGTTTCTAGTCTTCACCAAATGTCTTAGAGTAGGCATGGGAGAACAACTGCTCCTCTGAGAGCTATTGGTCCAAACCAGCTAGTAGCCGAGCTGGGAGATAAATCTTTCAGGAAAGAAGAAGAGAAAGGTGGCTGTGATTGCACATGTCTCTAATGGGAAAATAAACAAATTCCTTGGGGAGCCTGGTAGAAAGCACGTTAGAGAAGAGTATAGTAAGGAAATGATACATATCTTCTCAGCTGACCTGAGACACAACTAAGGGCAAATAATTTTTTAAAAAAATTTTAATTAGTGGGAACATTCTGGCCTGGGTGAAATGTCATCCTGGCTGGGAAGTTGCTGAATGGAGAGACAAAGGGCAAGGGAGCTAAGTGCATGGAAACCTAGAAGGCCTAGGAAAGCTTTCCCAGTGAATCACTAACAGAGGGAGTTAGAATGGGTCAGAGGGGGAGGACTCTGCGCAGAAGCGTAAGGTTAGATGTGGTCCTAAAGGGAAGGGTGGGGTTGGGGAATAAAATGATTTAATGGCTGTCTTACTTTAAAGTAATACTTACTTTGAGAATAGTCAAGGAAGAACTATAAAAGTAGAAAGTGGGAGGAAAAAGAAGGAAGAAATAATTGTTGCACTAGCAAGAAGTTGCCACCTTGAATACATGGAGCTTAATTTTGTTGGGAGTGGCAGGGAGCCAGGGAAGAACATATACATTATGGAGCAAGAGAGCTGCCATGTTTTTTCACTAATTCTCATTTGTCCCTGGTCAGGCCTATGACCAGGGACATTCATTCCTAGGAGTTGCTGAGCTCTGGTTGTCCTCAGGCAACACTGTAGGCACCAGCAGGTAAAACTAATCAGTTGATCATGTTGGTGATATTGATGGGATTCCAAGGGACCACTGGCAGCTTCGACAGCGTGGTCATTCTTAAGTTAAAGGCGTTAACTGCTTTGATAGTTAAGAATATTTAATTTTCAATAAGCACTTTGTGATGTTAAGAAACACTGGAATTCACACCAACCTCTTCTGCCCTCAAACCCTTCATCTTTTTCTTGAGACCACAAAATATTATGGTCAGAAATCGAGCATCCATCCTAGCTGTACCCTTAGGATGTCTTTCCCTTATCTCTTATCCCTTCTCCAACAAGTCCAAACTTAGTGCCAGTCCAAAGCTGTCTGGAATAGGTCTACTTCTGTCTCTTTTGGTACCTCATTCATTCAAAATGAGGTCATTTTGTTTTGTCTGAGCTATTGCAATACCCTCCTCCTGGGATTCCCACACCCACTCTTCTTTCAAGTGCTTATTTCCCCCAGCCTTTTGTTGGGATGTCCTCCTCACCTCATCCCATACCACTCCACTCTTTCACTTTCTCAAAGACCTGGTCCTTCCCATCCTTTAGGTCTGTCTGGCTAAAAGTCATTTCACTGAAGAGGGCTGGAGAGATAGCTCTGTGGCACCAGTACCTGCTTGGCAAGTGCAAGGTCCTGAGTGTGAACCCCAGTTCCACACACACACACACACAAAAAGGAAGCCATGTCACTGACGACCTTCCTTACTGAAGAACGATCCCTCCCAGCCCATTCTATGCATTGATCCACCTCGACCCTTATTTATTTTCTTCTCAGTATGTTTCATAGTTTGCAATTAATTTGCTTATTTATTTTGTCTAACTCCCTCTCAAAAATACAATCTCTCCAAGAGTAAGGACAATATCTCTTTCCTTGATGAGATCAAGAGATGGAGAGAGCATAAGGGATGAAAAAGAGGAACTGGGATGTCTTATGTACATTGTGTCAGCTTCCACAAGGATTATAAACATTATGTACTGCAAATGTGCTAATAAACTAAAAGAATAAAAAAAGTCTCTCCTTGACCTTTACATTCATAGCAGGTTGCCAAATTTTGCAAATAAAACTATAAGCTCATTTGAGCTTCAGATAAACTATGAATAAAATTTTAGCATGAGGAAATTACATTATTGAATAGAACATATGCTAAAAATTATAGATGATTTGTCTGAAATTCAAATTTAACTGGACATCTTATACTTTATCTAGCAATCCTAGTTCGTAGGTCCTGGAAGATGGCTGCCTCTCATTATCAATTGTTGAATGGAAACTTGGCAGCAGCATTTAAAAATTGCTACCATGGCAACAAACTGGGAGAAATGTCTTGAAACTACAGAACAGAAGCAGTGACAAATGTTACTTCTCATCATATTTCTGTCTGATCTGTGTGTCTTCTCACTCCAGGAGAACCTAACTGACTCACATCCTGTCTTGGACAGCCCAGTGCTCTGGGAGAGATGCTTCCTGTCCACAGGAAGGGAGCTGTTAGGGGCAGCTGTCCACACTGTACTGCCTCATTTTTCTCATGTCTTTGTGCTTGAAGGACCTTGATTCTCTTTTACTTGTCTCTCCAGATGGCCAGATACTTCCCATAAGGAGAGCTACTGGTTTGTCCTTTTCAATGATTCTACTCAGTAGCTTGCTCTGGCACTGGTAGTAAGGATTCAACCATGATTGCCAAATTGATAAAGGGGATACAAACCTTTCACTGCAAAAATGAGGGCAATCTAGGCAAACAACGACTACTGGTGATCCAAAGTAAATGAATTATTCTTTCATTTTGGGTGGCCGGAGTTCTCTTATTTGCACTACATGTTTGTAGTAATAATATTTACATTCCTTGTTAGAGTTGGTACATGTACATAGTATATCTCAATTATTTTTTAACACTTGTTTATTTCTTTTATTTTTAAAAATTAATTAATTAATTAATGTTATGGCTGGCCCAGCCTGCCCTGGGGGTAGGGCTGGTGCAGCATGTGGTGCAAGGGATTGAAACTCAGTCCCTATGGTTGCTTAAGCTTCCCTAAGCAGGCATTTTAGACTGCTGAGCTATCTTGCTGGCCCTTAATTCTTTTTTTTTTTTTAAATCCCTTTTCCATCCCTCTACATGTGAATTCCCTTCCCATTTGAAAGGAACTATCCCCTTATTTCCTATTATCTATATTTCATTTTGCTCTTTATAATTTGGATTTCTCACATAAGAAAAAACACGTAGTATTAAAGCTTGCGTGCATGATTTATTTCATTTGCCATTATGATCTCAGGATACATCCATTTTTGTACACTAAAGTTTATCTTTCTTCGTAGCAGAATAGTGCTCTACTGTGTATTAGTATCACATTTTCTTTATCTGTTGATGGAACTATAGACTACATCCTAGACTTAGCTAATGTGAACTGTGCTGCTATAAACATGGGTACACATGCATTACTGTAATATGATGTCCTTAACTCCTTTGGGAACATACTCAGAAGCTAGGTCAAATGGAATTTCTAGGTGCAGGTTTTTGAGGACTCTCCATAGTGATTTCCATAGGTTTGGTGGCTGGGTTTCTATTAGACTGCCTGCTTTGTTGGATACCCGTCCATTTTAGGCCAACACCAGGCTGATTGAAGTTCTGCTGACCTGAACATCCACAGGTCTAGATTAATTCCTAAGAGCTTAGTCTTGGGCTTCACTTTAGTTTGTGGTCCTATTCTTTCTGGTATTGTGGTTTTTGGTAGCTACTTGGACTTGGCTCCTAGAATAAAGGCCTTCAGGCCAAGCAGAGGTGCCCTATCCATAGCCTTGTTCTAATCTCATGGTATTACCTGACCCACTAGTGATGGCCAACAGATCTGCTCATCAACTCCTGATTATGACCATTTTCCACATCCACAGAATATCAGAAAGTCTTTATTGAATAATTAAGCAGATAGTCATAGAACTTTCCAAATGTGTTTTCACAAATATTCTTAGAAAGGTTAGTTCCTATTTTAACCAGCCTTCCCACCTTCTGCTACCTAAGAACATGAGATTCTCAAAGAGATTAAAAAAAAATACATCCTCAATTATGGGAGGGATGTCCCCAGTCTCAATTAGGTCCTGTTAGATTCCTGGAATTGGGGGTGAAGTGACTCTTGAGGGGCTCCCAGCACTTGTAGTAGTTCTCATCCAAACAAGAGGAGGTCTTGAGTCCCCATTTCGTGACAGCCAAACTTAGGGAAGATTCAAACATAAATGCCTGTAGGAAATGAGGATAGACATGAGAAATAAGAGGTGAGGTAGACAATCAAGTACATTTGATTAGATTTCAACAGATATTAAAAGAAGACATGGCAGGCAAAATCCTTGCCTAATCAATCACGCGTCCAGACATGGTAAGAGAGGAAGCCCTTTTTACCATGGGGCTTTGGCTCTTAAGTGAGATCTTTATTTTATTTTATTTTTTTATGAGCAGAATAGATTTATTGGGGGGAAAGACAGCTCCTATCCAAGAGAGGGACAGGAGGGGTGTCCCGAGAGGGTTGTCCCCTGGGAAGCTATCTGTTCTAGGCACTTTTATAGAGGAAAACCACATGGTGAGGCAGGTCTAAGGTTGTGGAGAAGACGTGGAAACTCGCTTAGGTGGGCATGAGGTGGGACAAAACTGGTCAACCAATGAGATTACAAGCACCATTGTTGAGTGTGCTCTTTAAATTGTGTCAAGTTTCTTCTGCCAAGGAGAGTTGGGTGTTTAGCCCCCACATTGTCCTCATAGCATTATGGAGCTAAATTTGTGAGATCCAAGGATATTCTTCTTCCCAGGAGCCATCACTATGCTGGTGAGGTCCTTGTGGAAAAGAGCACAGTCTCCATTCCACAAATGAAACTAAGACTCAGATCTGGACATTGACTTATGGGAGGTGATAAGTCAAGGCAGGGCTGAAATTTGAGCTTTCTCTTTCAAGACTCTAACGAGGAAATGGACTAGTAAAAGAAAAGAAGAGTAGGAAAATAGGAAACAACAGAAGTAGCAGCAACATTTAAAACAGCTATGTCCCAGAAGGGTCTGAGTGGTGGACATCCCACTGTCTTCTGGTGGTTTTCATCCACAACAGAAGGAACATGACAATACTCTGCATCTTAGAGAATTTAGCTTCATCAATTGCTGATTTTCCTGTCCACATGGCTTTCAAAAACTAAAAATGAAAACAAAAGCCAAACCTTGCTATTTTCATATGCTTGCATCAAAAAATATATGGGAGTAAAAAGAAAATGATATAAGTTTTATGAGACAACCCAGATCACTCGCATTATTGTTTGGTGCCTTATATACAGTAATTTATTTCCTCCTAAATGTGTTCTTGCTTGACTTCCAGTGACTAGCTTCATGTGAGGACTGAGTGAAATCATAGAGAAGTGCTACATAATATATAAAACACTAATAGGTATAGGAATGATTGCTATGCTATTATTATCTTTTCCGACTGCTTCTGTGGAGCTTCACTGTCTGGTAGGAGTACTAAAAGCCCCCTCCTAGTTGGGCTGTGAAGACAATATTATATCAATTTAATCATTGCAAACTAGGATAAGGATAGGCACACAGATTGATCTGGGTCTAAATTATAAGGAAAACAGTATAGGAGATCCTGAAGGAAGTCTAGGTGAAGCAACTAACCTCCTTTTCCAAGTACTCTGTACTTCGTACACTCAGTATCTCGCATGCTCCCAATCCTCTAAATAGGAGAGCTCTTTCCTACTTATAACCCAGGATATTATAAAATATTATTATAAAAATATATTATAAAATCAGCTCTATTTTGTGTCTCACTATTGTAGACACTGCTCCTCAGGAGCGCTGATAGCCCAAAGCTAATTTAGGGGACCAAAGGTTTCTGAGGGGGCAACCCAGGAGTAGTCTGCACATTTCCTGGAGCCTTCAGAGGCAATAGCTTAACTGAGATTGTCAAATCATGCCTCATAGAGGTGTGGGGTCTTATAGAAACCCTACAGAGACTTTGCAAGGGGAAACTGAAGAGAGGTCAAGCAGATGGGAAGGACTCTGGCTCAACCTCCTCCTGAAAGTTCTAATATCTCTAGCGTTGGGACTAGTACTGAAAGTAAACTGCATGGATAGGATAGCTAGTGCTCAGCAGTCAGCCAGTTTAAAAACATGGCATGGGTTAAGAAGCTTTCTGTTACAGATTTGAAACTAGATATCACTGAAGAAATTTATGGTAAGGGGCTGGGAATTAGCTCAGCAGCATAAGCACCTGCCTGGCAAGCACAGGGTCCTGGGTCCAATCTCCAGTACAAGAAAAAAAAATCTGAACAGAAATTTACTTTAAAATATAAAGAAACTTTGTATATGATTTAGCATAACAATACTTTTGATAGTCTATTAACTCTATGTGCAAGAATAGAAAAATAAGATAAACTCAAGTACTCTAGCCAACTATAATTTCAGCATCAATATTTACAGCTTGACACCAAAGGAATATAAAGCAGGCTGTAAATCCCACTGGTTTCATCCCATGCCAAAGCAGAGTGAAGGAAAGTAAGAAAACAGCTAAGGACTTCTGTTCATAAGTCCTGACTGTAGTGAGGCAAAAGCTTTTTGACCCTTGTTGGCTTGGAAACTGGCTAAAGAATAGCAGCCTGAGGGGATTACTTCCTAAAGTAGAAGACTGTGAGCTAGGGCACATTCACTGGGTTGCATATAGATGCAGGAAGATACTTCCCATAGAATTAGTCATTTTATTTTATACTTGAACAGTGTTAGAATAGTCCATAAAGTTAACTCACCACTGCCTGCCAGCTGGATAGCACACCCGTTACATATGGAGATAATAAAGCCTAAGGGAGTGGCATTTATGCTTCTTACCATGGTGCCATCAGCAATCCTCTCTGGTACCAGCTTGGCTTTGCTGGCCTTTTCAAAGCAGTCTGCATCAGGGCCATGAGGGGTCATGGCACTGTGCAGGCTGCCTCCACCTGGCAGAAATCCTCCTTGTTTTGCTTCATAATGACCACTGATGAGCCCCATGAATTCACTCATGCAGTTCCCTGGGAAGGAGGAAGCAGCACTGTGTTTATTATAGAAAGCAAGACAAAAAAAAAATCCACACACCTCTAGTATATTTCCATAGAATGCCAAGAAGATAGGACAATCTGGTACATTTTATAGGATTCATAGGGAACATACATTGATAATAAAGAGTATGGATTGGATGGGGATGTAGCTCAATGGCTTAAGCACCTGCTTGGCAAGTGCCAGGTCCTGGGTTTGATTTCCCACTACCAAAAATAAAAAAAGGTATGAATTTGTAGGAGAGAAATCATAAAACAGTGAAGAATTTTTGGTAGGCTAAATTCTACTTCATAGTCATGTAGACTGGCAGGTCTCAAGATCAACTATCTGAAAGAAACTGGATTAGATATGAAAAAAACCAAGGCCCGAACAAGAAAAAATGCAAATGCAAATATCAATAAACATTGCACATGTTCTATCCCCATAATTTATAAATCACATATCAAAGACAGTTCTCTCTCAGATCAGAACCTCTTCCTAAATTATACTTATAATGTATGGCATTACAGTATATTTCTGATTCCCAATCTAGAAAGCTGAAGTACGATGTGTGTGTGTGTGTGTGTGTGTGTGTGTGTGTGTGTGTGTGTTTATATTGATGAAAGGTAACATAATATGAAAAAAACTTAGGCTTATAATCCATTATCAAATGATAATTTGTGTGGTAGAATATTGTTCTCTAAACACAGATTAAATGTTGTGTATCATAACAAATATGTCCTGTGTATAAATCAGATATAGTTTTATTGCTTGGTTCTTCTAGAATCTTAAATCTTAAATTGGGAAGGATACATATTTCTATTCAATGCAGAAGAATTTTCTCTATCATTCCTGACACGTCATCTCCTGGATTTTTTTTTTTTTTTGCATCCCTTCTGTGAATTAAAGCTCTCTACTGTATAAAACAACCTACCATATTACTGAATAGCTCTGGGCATTACATATCTCTTTTTTCTTTTCTTTCCTTTCCTTTCCTTTCCTTTCCTTTCCTTTCCTTTCCTTTCCTTTCCTTTCCTTTCCTTTCCTTTCCTTTCCTTTCCTTTCCTTTTCTTTTCTTTTCTTTCTTTTATGGCCAGCTCAGCCTGCCCTGGGGGTGGGGCTGGCGCAGCATGTGGTACCGGGCATCGTATCACAGTCCCTGTAGTTGCCTAAGCTTTCCTGAGCAGGCACTGTAGACCTCTGAACCATCTCACTGGCCCAACACAGTTATTTTCTACCTTAAATATAAAGTTGTTTTCCTATGAAGTAAGTTTATTTGTCCTAGTTGTGCTTTCTGGAGTCACACAAAATTTGACAAAAATTATCATGCTGGTAATTTAAAAATTATGCTTCTATTGAAATAAAGCTCCTTGTTAGGATAACAACAACAAGAGCAAGAATGAAAGAACTATAAAACTAGTAAATTTCAGTCCCTCCTTTTATCTCTACCCATTCTATCCATCTATATGTCCATCCATATAACATATATAATTAGGTAGAGTGCTAAGTATTTGATACAGAGAGGAATAAGGAAGAGATCATTTATGAGGACTTGCAGTCTGTCCTGTAAGAATGTGGAAAATAAACCACAGCCAGAATAGAGATGCAAAGTCAAAGGCTTGATATGGTGGTGCTTCCTTACCTGCAAAGTGTAAGCAAGTGTCAAATGCTTTAAGAATCCACTAAGCAGCCACACCTACCCTGCTCCCAGAACACATAGGCCCTACAAAGTAAGTGTGGGTATGACAGCCCCTGCAGGCAAGCACAAAGTACCTATATTTTAAAAAGTCCTGTGCATGACTTAAATTCGCTGTCACTCTCTTCACTCTACTATCTGTCCTTCAGGTCACCTTCACGGCTTAATTTTGAGAAAAAAGCAAGACAGCATTCAACTTTGATCTGAGTATGAATTTATGTAGCTGTGACTTTAGAGATGACATTTCTCCATCACTCAAAATATTTCAAAGGACAGTAGGAAGGTAGACCTTGCCTTTCTGATTAAAGCTGAATCTCATTGACTAAGGTCCATTAAAATGACTAGAGGCAGTATTTCTATATGAGTAATTCCCCACTTTGCTATTAAAATAGCAAAGAGTTTGAGCCCTGCTAAAGCAATATTTTTAATATATCTGGTAAAACTCATTTTTAACTTAGTGTTCTGTGCTTTTTTCCCCAACCAACCTGAGACATCCGTAGCTTCCTGAAATTTATCCTGGGGCTAAATATTCTTTGAGAGTCATTTAAAAAATCAGAGGAGACATTTCTAAGGTCATTTGTCTCAGGTGGTCTAAAGTACAAGTGACTGGAAGAGTGGATTGAGGACCCGTAGCACAATGCCAAATCAAGTCACTCTGATTTGCTATCTCTATGCCCGGGTAGTGAGACAAACTCAAGGTCACAATTTCTTAACATAAAAGTCTATAAACCTGTGTCAGTGTCCCCTGACTTGCTGGCTCAAAATGCAAGCCTGACGTTCAACTTCAAAACCAAGAAAATAAACTCTCTGGGGTAGGCCTTGAGGATACACTATTTATTTCAAAATGGCACTCTTGACATGGTTCTGGAAAGGGGGATGCTGGAATTTA
Source organism: Myocastor coypus (assembly GCA_004027025.1). Taxonomy (NCBI): domain Eukaryota; kingdom Metazoa; phylum Chordata; class Mammalia; order Rodentia; family Myocastoridae; genus Myocastor; species Myocastor coypus. Next base: position 135,006 of record PVJA010000612.1, on the reverse strand, counting down.
ACCAGGGAGTATCCTTCTTTGATCCTGAGGCCTTACTTCCCCACTTCAAATGCCAGCATTGGTCCTTCAGTCAATGTTGTGTCCACTGAGCCCTGGTACCTGGGAGGGGTTACATATAGATAGAAATCTCATATAAGCAGAAGGCCCTGCAGCAAACTATGGAAAGAAATTTTTTTTTCTAGAATGTTCCAGATGAAAAGCATCACAAGTCTTTCTAGAGCTCTGTGTTCAAAACTTGCAATGTCTGGTTAGCAGAATTATATGCTAACTTTTATTGAAATTTTGTCTTCAGCTATTTACTGCACAATTAAAAATGTTAACCTCATTAAATATAGCTGTGATTTATTTTATTTATTCTTGGTGGTGTAGGCACTTATTGAATAAATGTTATGTGCTTATTATGAATAGGATACTCTGTCACTATGCAAGCCATATTAGTTCATGGTCATCATATCTACTCTGCTTTCAGACAATGTGACTCTTTGATTCACTATCTGTGAGTCCTTAAGAATCAACTGATTTCTCTGTATCAATTTCATTTTCTGGTAGATCATATTACCTATCTCTTTCAGCTGTTACAATAATTAAATGAGTTAATTTTTTTGTGGGAAGTTAATTTTTTACAGAACTTCTAATAGTGCTTTTTGAACGGTCCAATAATCATTATTTGTTACAATACTATTAGTAAAATAAAAATAGTAGGGTTTTAAGATCTTATTCTAAGTAACAAGTGCTCTACAGGAATGACTTCTAGAATAAAATCTCTCCTTTAGAGTACATCAGAATAGCTTTGCATTGCTGGAATAATTGGAGAGGGCACATTATCCTAGCACTTGTACCAGACTTAGGTAACAAAGTTCCCTAAACAATTATCAAAAAACATTGCTGCAATTCTCTATTATTTAAAAGCAAGATTTGCAATGTATATAAACTTTGTGTTTAGTACTTTGCCATTCTTTCCACCTCTCTTCAGGGCTACAGAAAAGAGATCTAAGCTTGAAATCTATGTACTCTGCCATCCCTGTAGATTCACTGAGCAGCTTGAAGTCTAGGGAGCAGCACCAGGCCAAGGGAGCTGGATCTTGACCTCAAAGTAGACAGCAGTGCCTGGAAGTAACCTGAGGATTATTTCCTAAGTGCAGTGCTCTCTGCTTTGCTCCCTGAATTCCAAATGTGACTTGCAATATGGCTTACTGTGATAATAAGGAGGCCTGAAGGTCTTATCAGCAACCCCCCACCGAGGTGGGAAGATGACAAAGTCAGCGATGGCCACTCCAGGGCGGACGGACTTGGCAGTCAGCACTGTGAAAATGGATGGGTCCTGTGAATGCACAAGGAGAGACTGAATACAGGTTGCAAAGGGAGGTGGCTGGACAAAGACACATATGTCACCTGTACACAAAAGTATTTTCAGGTAACAGTCTAATTTTGACCAAATGACACAAATCAAGGCTTAGAAGTCTGGGTTCTGGTCAATGTTCAGTCTTCACTCATCGGACCCTTGCTGTGAAGCAAAATGAATTCACACCAACTAAGAGGATTCTGAGCTGCTTGTTTACCCTGCTGAGCTCACATTACACCTACCCTACTGCCCCATGGTCCCATCAGCAGTGATGCTGCCTTCCAACAGAGCCTTGGGCAGGAGAGATTCTTGGAGTGAGGTGGGAAAATAGTTTCTAACAAGACAAAGTTCTGGTAGATGCAGATATGTACCTCTTTGGGGGAGTCAGATGGTATGCATGGGCAAGAAAGTCTGAGAAGTGCTTTCCCGCTTTCTGACCCTTGATGACTCTCATATTTAAACACAAAATTTAACTCCTCCAGTCTCGGTGGTGATGGTGTAAAGGGGTGTAGTTTGGGGGACAAGACTGTGCTTTTTAAAAACTTTAGATTTTCAGTTGAAAAGCTGAGATTTGCTTTAACTGAAGCCAATAATCGTGTTTAATTTCAGACACCAGGTTAGCATCTGGGAAATTAAAGATGACTTTCCTGGACTTTTAGCCTTCAGTAGGGTCAGGGGAGAGGAAAGTGGCTATTTCTACCTGAAAAGACTAGAACAGGCTTCAAAGGGGAGATGCCACTTAAGCCTTATCTTGATAAATGAACAGGGAAAAAAGAAGGCCAGAGAAAGGGAGGGAGAAATAAAAGGGAAGGAGAGATTAAAAAAAGGAAGATGGGAGCAAGGGAGGAAAAGAAGAATTGAAGAAGGAAGAAAGGAAGGAAAGGAAGCATTCTATCTCAGAATATAGAAGAAACATCAAAGTGCAGAGAGATTTTGTGCAGAGGAGACAAGGTTAAACCCGCCGTGGAGTGACAGAAGGAAAAGGGGCAAGAGGTGGTGTTGGAAAAGGAGGCCAGGGCCAGATGGTGAAGAGCATCCAACACTATGCTTCAGAGCACAGACTTAATCCGACTACAGGGAGCCTGCAAAGGTTTTCTAATGCACTTGGGAGTGCTTGGATCTGAATTTTCTAAAGGTAACTATAACAGCTGTACAGAGAAGATTGAACCTATGTTAATTCAAATAAGAATACTAACCCTTATTGCTGGCAGAGTTAATATTTCTTCATCTGTCAAGGGAAATACTCTAAAACTAGTGAAGGAATGGTAGTGAGGTTCAAGTAAGATTTTATCAGTGTCTCAGGGTGCTTTTTCAAGTTGTTTTGGGATTGGTGTTTTTATTTTCTTTTTCCTTTCGTTTTATTAAGAGTTGGTAGTTATTCAGAAAGGTACTTTTGTCCCTCCAGAGATAAGTTGGAATGGCTCAGAGTAATCTTCCTGTTTCTGGTTCTCTGGTTTCTGCCCTAATTATAGCTCCAGCTTGCGGGTTAAGTTAATCTATTATAAACTAGGCTGCAAAATGAACTTTCCCTTAGGATCACAGAGCTAGCACTTTATCAAGAAAGTGGGACCTTGGGGGCCTGCAGTGTAGATCAGGGACCTATCTGTGGCTGCTAATTGGCCAAAAAAATATGACCAAGTTCATACAGTAGAATTTCTTTGGTTAAAGTTCAAGCACAAAGCATTTTGAGTAATTGCAGAAGAGGGATGTTTACTCCATCAGTGAACATACCAAACTAGAAGGCACCCAGGTAGGCAACGAGTGCAAGCAGAGTAGACTCCTGAAGACAAAGACCTCTCTCAATATACAAATGGTCTCTTCTCCTGAGTCCATTACTTGTTTTTTTTTTTTTTCCTTGTTTCAGAACTTATGTTTGTTTATTTATTTATTTTTATTTATGGCTGGCTCATCCTGCCCTGAGGGCAGGGCTGGCACAGCATGTGGTGCCGGGGATCGAATCGCGGTCCCTGCAGCCGCCTAAGCTTTCCTAAGCAGGCGCTTTAGACCACTGAGCCATCCTGCCGGGCCCCACTGAGTCCATTACTAACATTAGCAGTTGGTTACATTATTTTTAAAAAAGATTTTATCCATCTATGAGAGTTATTTTATCCATCTCTGTGATTGCTCTGCAGAGAACTAAATTTTATTTCTGGATGCAAGCTGAGTATCTGGAATGCCTTCCCCACTAGCTATGTTATTTACTTCTTTACCAAGGGACAAAGCATCATGCATAAGCCTTTGAAGGTAACCTTGGAAATATTAAATGTGCAAATTCCATGGTCTACCATGGACTTATCCCATGTGAGGGTTTCCCCACCCCCCGGGCCCCTACAAGGTATACTTACCGCATGGTCAAAAGCCACTGAGTTAATGACCATGAAGTTTCCCAGGTTGTACTTGTAGGGCGTGTAGTTCCCATGCCAAGCCACAACATTGAATGGGGAAACAGCCTAATCACACAAATAAGGAAAAAAGAATCTTGGGGAATCAATGTTTTTATAGCTGCAAAATCATAATATGTATTGGGCTTAACTCTATTTCATATTGTTCTAAATCTAATTATACAATTTTTTGGGAGAAACATTATTAAGCATTCTGTGGGTGCTTTGCACACCTTTCCTAAGGTTAGCCACAAACCCTATTTTTCTAGTTCTGCAGCTGCCTTCTATCACATGCACAGCAGAAGCATAGCACATTTACTAAGTACTGCCTTCTCAACTTTTTAAAAACATAGCTGTGGGAATCTGTGAATGCCAGCAATTTCAAATAATCTGGATTACTCCCTATTTCCTAATACAGTGCACACCTACTATGAAATTTTCCAGGGTTTTGCAGCCCATAGAAGCTTCTAGTAGACATAATGCATGGGTTGGTGAGTACAGGAGAGGGGAGAAGACCTCTACAAATTGCATCACCAAGTATTTGAGATTCAGAGTGAGCCTAAGATCCTTTCTGGGGTTAGAGGGGAATCTACGTTCTTCTATAAGAAGATGGCCACTATGTGTCACCATACTGCCATTATGGATCTACTTAGGAAAGAAGATCCAATGCAGAATGTTGTAAAGACTGTGATGAATAGGTTGATGTAGGATTAAGTGGAATGATTACAAGTAAAGAGTAGTTGTCTGAGCTTCACAAAAGTGAGAGGACATTGTGACTCCTAAGCATAAGGAACAGAGGGGGAAATACAGTTACACCATTCCACAAGAGAAAGAGCATATAGAGGACATTTCTCATGGGTATACTACTCGCTAAATAGTTAACAGACAATTAGCTCTCCGTAAAATAAAAAGTTCTGATGTATAGCATATGCTGACTTCTGGGTGCAAATGGTCTTACTATGGCCATTTTAAGCTACCAAGGTAAAGTTGCCAAAGACACAATTGTGAAGAGTGTGCACATCAGCTTGTGTCAGTTTTTATGAACTTGTTGCAGCACACAACTGAGTTACTTACCTGCTCATAAGAAGGGGAAGGCGGGGAATGCAGTTATTGCTGGAGAGTGTTCTCAAAGAAGAAGGAAGCAGGAATGAATGGTCCCCGGCTACTTTTGAGAAACTAACCCTGAGTGTGTCTGCCTCAGCAGTTAATGTAGGCGCTAAACTGCTTAGCCACTGATGGTTGGCATGACCTCTAGATGCTATTCAAGGAAATAACATGCCCTGGCAAATATAAGCAATAAGTCAAATGGACAAAATAAAGCCAACAATAATGGGAACAGAAGAGACCTTTGAATTCTTTTTAGTATATGATTAATTTATTGTAACATATGCTCAATAAATTAAATAGTAATATATATGAATATAGCATATGATACATATTATCATTTTAGAAATTATTATCTGTGCCTTTACTTCTGTCCTGTGATTATCAGACTGGTAGCTGGTGGTATAAACTAAGACATTCTAATTAACTAGGCTCTACTTACTTTCTGTCAACTGTGACTTGTATTTAAAATGGGGCAGCCATTGGGGAATATAAATCTTGGTTGATTTTTTTGTTAACTCATATTCTTTGATAGAACAGATCACACTGCCCATACATGATATTTCTCTCACTATTCATAGAGACTTGCATTTTGCAAGTTTCTCATTGCTGGGTGAATAAAAATAGCATAACCTTTTGAGTTGGATGTGGGTTGCACATTGGCCCTACCACTTGCTGGGACAGTGGTAAAGTATCCCTACCTGGTCTGTTTTCATGAATGACTATGAAAAGATGTTCATGAAGTACCTAATGCTGGTCTTGGCCATCAGGAATTGCTCATTCCCTCCCTGGCTATCAAACGCCTTGCTTTACCTGTTTTGCAGCAAACAGCTTGCCCTGGTATTTATTAATCACAGTGTAACCACCTTGTATTTGACGATCTTCATACCAAGCAACAGGTATCAAGAAATCACGAGGATTGGCCAAGCCATTAGCTCCTAGAACACAGTAACAGCAAATTCAAGGCTAGCCTGAACTATATAGTGAGAGCATGTGTGAAAAGACAAAAACAAAAGCTGATAAAAAACAAAAAGAAAGATCAAATATACACAAATTTTCTCATTACTTGAAGATTTGCTGGATTCCTAGTCTGGTACATTTTTAGGAGGACTCAAGGAATTTTTTTTTCTTTTTTTTTTTTTTGTTAGGACTCAAGGAATTTTGTTGGGGAAAAAATTCATAAAGTTTATCAGTATCATTATCAACATCATTGCCCCAATTTGTAGAGAGATACAGATATTTTACATGCATTATTTCATCATTACAGCTGACAGAAGTGAAGGAGATAGAAAAAAGAAGGGAATATCTGATAGAGTATTAGACTTTTATTTTTCTAAGATCTGAGTACTGTAGATATCTATAGTAGGTCACTATTCCTTAGACATAACTCAGAATTTAACTCTATCAAACTCTCCAGCCTGAAAATTCTGCCTGTCATTCAGGGAGAAAAAAGTATTCTGGACTTTCCTGCTCAGCTCTGCTTAGAAGGGAGTGTTTCCTCCAGAGAAAGAAAATAAATCAAAAAACCAAACACAAAAAGCCTAAGTGCAAAAACATAATTTAACTCTGAGAGGACAGACCCGGGGAGTGTTTTATCATTTCCAGTTCCTGGGGTTAAAAAAATAAGCCCCCAGCTGGTTAGTAAATTATATATATTTTCCAGAAGGTACATGTTCTGTGGAACCTAGAGCCACTGCTGCCTGGAGAGCAGCAGGAAGCCAGACCAAAGTGGGAAGAGTGGGTGGCCAGCAGGATGACAGACGGCCCACCAGGGCTCCAGCTGCCTCTCTGCCGCCTCCCACCTTCCTCTGAATATTTGGATCCCCCAGGGGAGTGACCAGAAGGCACATGCTGGCCTGTCCCTATTTTGCTCTGAAGAGCTGTTGACAAGGAAGGGAACTGGGAGGTACAGCCAAAGATGAAAACAAGGGCCAATTTCCTCAGCCTTCCCTTTACTCCATGGGAGGTTTTGAGAGTAACTCCTTTTTTCTGTATCTCCTGCCTCCAAATATGGGGACCAGGGGAACTTGATCCACTTTTGGAAGTTTTACTCTGTCTCAGGGGGCTGTTGCATTTTGCTATTTCCTGGCCCTGAGTGGGCCACCATTTTACTGTTCACCTTGTGGATTTGGGAGAATGTGCTCATTGAATGTGAGGTCTACAAACTGCATGTCGTCAGTATCTACTACCCCTTTCCACAGGATGGAACCTCAACCTTTTGGATGGCTCTCCCCACTTAAATACAATGGACTGGCTTAAGAAAAGGATTTTCACAGGACTCATTCCCACTACTATGCTTTTCCTTGTCTATCTCCTCAACTCTTCATCAAAAATTACTCAAAGCTTATGTCATCTATGAAGGTGTCTTGATGCCTCTGATCACAGTAAACCAAATTTCTATATCCTTTGCAGTATACACTGCATACAGAACCTATCACTCTGTATTTCTAATGTATTATTCTAGATTTAAATTTGTAAGGGGTTGTCTTGAGTTATTTTTGGTTATGCCTGAAGTTAGGAAGACACTTGGTTTAGAGAAGTTGTCTAAACAGGAAAGTTAAAATTTGAGACAGGATGAGGAGAAGAATGCTGAAATTCCCATGCCATTATTTGTGTCCTAGATCTCAAATGAAGCTTAGAGGCTTAGAGTGAAGGCTTACCAATGGGTCCCAAGTCAGGTAACTCAAAATGGACTCCATAGACCTCCAGGATGTAGCCCCTGGTCTCCTCGAAGACATCAATGCTGAACCGCATTCCTCTCTGGAATGGAGAGAGACATAGATATGCTTTTCAAAGCCATACCTTCAGTCATAAGGAAGATGTCCCAGAAGCCAACCCTACATACAAAATTAAGCCACAGTTTGTTGAGATACCTTTGGGATGTTCCCAGATCAAATATGAGTTAGCAGAAAAATTTGACTCCTAATTACATTTAGAACCCAAGTTAAATCAGTCTAATCACTTATTAGGTCCAGGGACAATCATGTCCCTGATTTAACCACACTTGAAAAAAAACAAAAGCACTTTCATGGACTCCTACCTCCAATAGAGTCTCTCAGGAACAGGTATGAATATTTAGGAAAATAAAGTGACAAAATGTTTTTTTGCTTTGGATTGGGTGCTATATTAAAACAAAAGTAGGCACTTAAACCTGCTTACACTTCTGCTCACAAAGCCTTTTTCTGTAGCACAAACTCCTCCCCATTGCCTAGACATGACAGAGACATTTCAGAGTTGGAAATAGCAGCAGCTGAAACATCTGATTGCTCCCAAATTAGGGAGAGGCAGGGAGAGAGGGGGCACATTACCAACCTGAATGACGCAGATTTCATTGGGCTGCACATACATCTTGCCAAACTCAGTGTAAATGAGAAGCTTCCCTTTTTGGGGAACTGACAAGAAAATAAAAAAAGATAGGACAATGGTGAGCAACTCTTTCTGTGCAAGAACCATTTCATGAATGCTTAAGGGCTGCATTGTCTTTTCATTCCAAATAAAAAGAGCTTTATTGCAACTCTTGGGGGAAAATGTATACTGTATTCTGACAATTTCAGTTAGCTATCTTCCTGTCTGGAAAAATAAGAATAATTCTGTTTTGTTTTTAATGGTTGCCAGGTGAGGAGCTCATATGCACACAGCTTTGTGAATTGATCAAAGAGGGAAGCAGAAATAAAGGGAACAACCACCTATATTTCTGCAAGTTTCAGCAGGAGGTTAGGATTTGTACATTGAATGTCTACATAAAAATGTTGAATCCAAAATATCAATATTAAAGCCACCAAATGAGATGGGAATATGTACTGGTAAAATTTTTGTTAGAACTTATATTTTAAATGGCTTCATGAAAATTTGTATTTAGATTGTACTTATCAGTGACAGATGGACTTTTCTTGAGCAAATCTGAAAGCAAATTGAGTTTTTTAAAATAAGATAATCATGTCAGGATCACTATTCATTTCACTTAAGCTGCTCATATCTTTCAGATCACAAAGGCCAAGAAAATAAGGGCAAATAGAGATCAGAAATAAAGTAAGAGCTTTGGGAATCTGTTATGGTTTAGACATTAGCCCAAAGACACATGTTCAGAGAGGAGACTTTAGGAAAGTGAGAGGGTCCTAGAGTTGCTGTACTCTTAAGTGGATTCTTCCACTGGTGAACTCAGTGGTTGCCCGTGTTGTTGGGAGGTAGTGCCTAGTTAGACATGGCACATCTGGAAGGCTATGTCTACCCTCCCCCCACTTTGCCCTGCTTCCTGGTGCCATGACATGAGCAGCTTTCCTCTGTGATGCTTCTCTGCTATGCCATCCTCCCTTGGTGCCATTTGATCAAGAGCTATCCCATGGCCCAACTAAACCTATCTTCCTTGAAGTTATAGGTGTTGGATACTGTGTCCCAGAAAAGTGGCTAAGATATCTTTTCCATACCACCAGTGGCCTCAAGACCTCAGTCTATAGATGTCACAGAATGTAATAAAACAGGTTGGAGGAAATAGGAAAATAATGTGCAGAAAATTATAAGAGACTGGTAGCTAGGAATAAGGAGTCTGAAATCTTTAGAACTTACCAATCAAGAAATCTCCATCTGAATTATAAAAGCATCTAGAAGGAAACAGTGAATATTTTTTAAAAAATTTAAAAATTATTACAGTAAAATACACACTGTCATTAACTTCTCAATATACAGCCCCTCACTTCAAACACATCAATCTTGATATTTTCTGAGGCAGTTGTGGAAATCACTTTTTATGAGTAGCTGTAGTTAATTAAAAATATTTACCTTTCATCATCATTTTGACTTTGGAGAAGAGACAGAAATCCCATGGTCCCAGGTCTGGTAAATAAGGTGAGTGAGGATGCATGTTTTTTTTTTACCAGTAATGTTTTTACAAGACTGCCTTTATGTTGGATGGCACTTGATGGCAGCATTCACTGTATTTTTGATCATATATTCTACTGTAAAGATGCTCACAAAAAGGACTTCCAGAAAGCCATAAGAATTGTATATCATTGTGAACAGTAATGGCATTAGATAAATTTAGGAGAAGAAAATAAGAACCTGTCCTAGTTTGGAAGACAACAGAGGTTCTCCTAAGGATGTGAAAAAAGACTGAAGGTCTGAAGATATTATCTAGGAAAGGGGGGAGGACATTCCAGATAAAAAGAATAGCATACAAACATGTTCTATTGCAAGGGAGGCCATGGCAGGTTGAAAGAAGTGTTTGTGGGCCAGTGCAGCTTGAATGGAGGGGAGGTGTTTTGATGGGAGACTGGACCCAAAAGGAAGTCTCCAACTACTTGTCATAAAGCCATAATCTTGGTCTTAATTCATGGCTCAAAGAAGCTTAATGGCTTCCACCTATTCATTTAGTTGGCAAGACAGAAGTTCAGGTTTGGATACAAAATCAAAGTTTCAGAGGTCACGCATAAAGCTCTTATGATGGTCTTCATCTCAAAGAAAGGCAGGAATGTCATTTAAAATTAAAAACAAAAGCTATAACATAAACTTCTTTACTTGAGAACATTAAGTTTACACAAAGCTATTATCTAAAGCCAACTGTGTTAGCTAGCTCTACTACCAACAGGTGACCTTAATGGCTGCTCATGTAGTATGACTTTAGCTTTGGGAACAACACCGGGGAAACTCAAAAATTAAAAATATTTTAACTCAAATCTATATAAAGTCAAAATGTCTCTTGAACTACTCCTTTGCTCCAGGATCACATCTTCAGTTTTCTCTTTGCACTAGTATTACATGCTTATTCATGTCACAAGAGTTAGTCAAAATAGAAATGCTGATTCTTATTAATTATTAATAAATTATTAGTAAATATATAAACACTCTCCTGAGAAAGAAAAACCCCAAGAACAAGAACAACTATGTATGTACATATGCAATTTTATAAAACAGCCTTTCATCCTCTGGTCACCAGACTCTGGGAAACAGGGATTTCCTGTTCCAGAACTATGCTACTCACCTGTTCTCCATGGAGCTGTTACACAGGAAAATGTGGATGGCAAGTCCATTGTTAGACCTGATGTCCCCAGCTCCGCACAAAGTGTGCAAGCCCTGAGTTGGGAGAGAATGGTGAATAGTGGAGTGTCAAAGGACTAGCCCTTTATGGTCCCTGAGGGGAGTCACGAGGCAAGGATCTCCCAGGATGCTCTATTCAGAACCAGAGGGATATATGGGGTCCAGATTGCCCCCGGGGACTACGAATTCATTGATTATTTGTTCCGTTGTGTCTCATCTTCATTTGCCATGGCCTAAATTTGGATTGTCTTAATGGCTACATCTGATGAATTTACAAAACATAAATTTAATACTATAAATCAGCGGCTCTCAACCTGTGGGTTGCGACCCCGGCGGGAGTTGAACGTCCAAAAAAACACAGGGGTTGCCTAAGGCCATCTGAAAATACATATTTAAACCCATGCTATGCCATGGTGAAATGTTATTTATTGGAATTAGTAATAAATATTTCTCAACATATAATTAAATATTGTTTTGTGATTAATCACTATGTTTAAATTATGTTTGATTTGTAGCAATGAGAATACATAACGCATATCAGGTATTTACATTCCGAATCATAACTGTAGCAAAATTACAACTTTGAAGTAGCCACCAAAATTATTTTTTGGTTTGGGGTCACTGCAACATGAGGAACTGTATTGCGGGGTCACGGCATTAGAAAGGTTGAGAAGAACCACTGTTATAAAGAATTCAAAAGTGACATTTTTTAAAAAAAAAGTCTGTTTGCTGCTCAAGTCAGCTGGGAGGAGAGATCATGTAGAAAGCGATTTCATATATTAGGGATGTTCATGGGGGGGAGGTTGCAGCTTTAGGAGGCAGTTAATGCCCTTCAAGAGCACCCCTCTATATGGACAACACTCTGCTCACGAAGAGTGTCAGCCTAATCTCCCCAGCCCAGTGTATTCCGGTTCACTAATTCCCTCAGCTATGTGAGTAGGAGACTCACTGTGCAAGAAACCATTAACACGTGGACCTTCCCCAAACAGCCTTCACCCAGACCTATAAACAGAAAGCCCAAAAGAAGGAAGTTCTTCTCAGAGATCTGTGTTTTATACAGGAAGGATGGGTTTCTCTTTATATTTTAACTCAATTTGTAAATCTGGAGTCTACTGAGGTGACTATATACAAGGTTTAGAGCACCTAATAAAAATAAAGAATTCAAGATGATTTAACAATGTGACTGATACCTAGACACATGGATTGTCCCTTAGTGAGCCACAAATTGAGTTGTGACAACAAGCCTGTTTTCTGCCTTTAAGCTCACCTCCTTCTAGCTCCCTTCCTTCACCCATGTACCCCTGTTATGGGCACAGGTATTTCAGCATTCCCAGTCTGTAACTATCTGGCAGAGCTGTCGCCAGCACCATGCTAATCAGAGCTGCATGTGAGCTGATTCTACTTTAGCCTAGTTGGCCCCTTCAGGGGTTCATGAATTTGGATGAGAAATATTTTGTATTTATTTTCACTAATCTCTGAGTGAAATTTATATTTTCCTTTAACTTATAAAAATTCAGGCAGCAAAGTATAGCAGTATCAAAGTCCCTACAACTTTACCAGTGTAGAAATCATGGATACTTTTATATTATATATTGCAGATATCTCAAAATGTCATTTCACTTATTATATCATAGTTATTACATTTTTCATGGATTTTTCATTATAGAATATTAACAAGGGCAGCCTATATTATATTACCATATGACAAACCAAAATGTGTTTTAAGAATATCATTATCATTGTCTTTCAGTATAATTGACTACTTTGTAATTTTTTACATTTAAAAACACAGGTGTCAACAGACTATCAAAGGGACCCTTGGAGCTAAAATAGTTAAGATCCTCTTTTCTAACCTGAAGAAAGGGAGATTGAAGTAGGAAAATGTTTGCTTTTTACTGGCCTTACTAGGATGTAAATAGCTCCAGAGTGCCCTTTGGTGTCAGCATCCATCTGGTGCCTGTAAGTGAGACATCTCTTGGCCAGGCCCCAGGGCATATGCGGGTGCTTTTGTCTCTGCTGCCTCCTGATAGGGACGCTTCTACTTGGCATTCAGTCTGCAAATGGTCAGCTCACTCACCGCAGAAGTGAAGCAGGCAGAGGGAAGGTGCAGAGTATTGACTTACACTCACAAAGTCCACTTTCTTTTGAGAGGCTTTGGGAATCTCAAACGGTTTCCATCTAAGCTGGAGGAAAAAGAAATACATATGGGAAAATTATTTCATAGGGGGAAGTCATAAACTTACTAAATAAATAGCATCAGTTGCATTACATCAAAAAGGACAGCTGCTCTCTCTGTGACTTTGTTATTTTAAAATCAATGATTATCCATCATTTTTATTTTTGGTACCAGGGATTGAACTTAGGACATTGTGCTTACCAGGCAGGTGCTTATGCTGCTGAGCAATCTCTCTGGCCCTGTCCATCATTTTCAGAGGGGCTCTGCTGATGTGTGTGTGTTGTATGTATGTTGTGTGTCCATATGTGCTTTTTTAACATACATAAATGTAAAACATCTTTGTTCCTTTACACTTTCAATTACAAAAACAAAGAGAAATCATCATTTCCTCTTTCAGAAGCTATTTGTTTCTTTTAACATTTTGCTCAGACACATCAGCGAGTTTTCACTGAGGCTGCTTTTCATGCTATTTATAATCAGCTCCCTTTCCTGGCATGCCAGCCTCTCTGTGTGGGCTCCTGACACCACAGGGGAAGGTTCTGCTTTTACTTCCAGCCTTTGGAGCCTTGAATTATTTCTTTAAGAGAAAGAAAACAAACCCAGCTGAGATTAGATTTGGTAAAAGTAGTGCCGGATTTGGTTTCTATACCAAACTTTGCTTTTGTCTCCAGACTGCCTGATGGTTCAGTTTAATTCACAACAATCTTTAATTTAATAATAAACTGATCTAGAGAAGTGGAGAGAAGAACCAGCCCCATGCAAAGTGCCAGCCCAGCACTTATTAATCAACATGGCAGCAGGTGTGACCTACCCAGGCTGCTGGTTGATGCATCCAGCATCCCCAGCGCATGTCTCAAGAAGTAACCTTCACCCAGAGCTGCCTTTACTGACTACAGCACCTGGTGGAAGCCGGGTGGGCAAGGCTCCATCCGGTCCTGTGGCTTGGTTCATTCTGTATTTCAAAAGCACAGCCAGATGGGGAAAGGAAGCAGCAAATGGAAAAGGGATAGTTTTGTCCCTCCAACATACACAGCTGAGCAACAGACTTCATTTCTTAAAAGCAAAGCAGGAATACCACATTCCAAGACTACTTAAACACTTAAGCAATGGGTAGAATTGAAAAAGACCATTGAAATTGTGCTTCAGAAAGACAGAAATATTTCAGGACTAATTCCATTAACGATGCTTTTTTCTTGTGTGTGGTGGGGGCAGAGACTTTGAGAGCAAGGGTCTAGGAAAGAGTTTCTCAACTTATACTGCTTTTGACATCTTGGGCTGGATCGTTCTTTGTATAGGGGCTATCCTGTGAATTGGAGAATGTTTAGTATCATCCCTGAGCTTTACACACTAAAATGCAGGTAGTATTATTCTAAGCTGTAAACACCAAAAATAACTCCAGACATCATCAAATATCCTTTGAGGACCAAATGTCTCCTAGCTGATAACTACTGACCTAAAATGATATTCTTCTGACCTTGAAAGTAACAACTGGCTGCTGAAACTCTCTCTCTCTCTCTCGCTCTCTCTCTCTCTCTTTCCCCTCCTTCTCTCCCTCCTCCATGTGTGTGTGAGATGGGTATTGAGCTGAGCCTCAGAAATGCCTATCACATGCTCTACAAGTGAGTTAGTTCCAAACTCATGAATACTGCTGAAGTTTTGACATGAAGTTCTGGTCTAATGATAACCATTATTCTGCTACTTCTTTCTGTAGTAGCAATGCATTTTGTATACTGAGGAAAACTGTCTGAAAAAGTCATCATTTCACATTTCCCAAAGGAAAAGTCTTGAGTATCAGATCAATGGTTGCCTTGGCAACCTTTTAGCACTCTAACTAGAGATTTTCAACCCTAGATAGCTATGAGAATCACTTGCACAACCTTTGAAACCAAGGCCAAATTAAATCAGAATATGTGAAGGTGAGCCCAAGGCACAGTATTTTATGGCACCCTTCTAATGTGCAGCCAGAGTTTAAGAATCAGCACAGCAAAGTCAGAGATTCTGTGATTCAAGCAAACATGTTCAGGAAAATCTACCTAGTGAATTGCCTGAGCAACAACATAACTAGCTAACCAAGCAATCAATTTAATGTGGCATCTTGGGCCAGATGCAGTAGTGATAATACCATTTGCTAAACAGGGATGATCAAAATCAGTGGTTTTTAACCTTTTAATGCCATGACCCTGCAATACAGTTCCTCACGTTGCGGTGACCCCAAACCAAGAAATAATTTTGGTGGCTACTTCAAAACTGTAATTCCGAATAAATAACATTTTCCGATGGCTTTAGGCAACCCCTGTGTTTGGTCGTTCGACCCCCACCGGGGCCACGACCCATAGGTTGAGAACCACTGATCTAAACAATAAAAATCTAAGGACTTATAAATCCAAGAGAAAAAGAAAAAAGAAAGAGAGGATAAAGGAAAAATGGAAAGGAGAGAGAGAGAGAGAGAGAGAGAGAGAGAGAGAGAGAGAGAGAGAAGGAAGGGAAGTGAAGGGAAGGGAAGGGAAGGGAAGGGAAGGGAAGGGAAGGGAAGGGAAGGGAATTGTTTTCTGGTTTGTTGCACTTGAACCACACCTTTGTCATCACCCTGAAGGTGAAAATATTTGTTGTGGATATAAATAAAATTCTGGACTGTCAGAGAGGTTGTTTTTCTGTGAATAAGAAAGACTTAACCAGAGGGATTGATGTCTTTCCAGGTCTGCTGTCCAGTTTTTCAAGTTGTTCTTAACACAGCAGCCATCAAATCATGAAGAAAGAGGGTTTGAGGTGGTAGAAGAAAGAGCAACCATGTTAGGAAGTGTTCCTTCCACAGCCTCCACATTCTAGATGAAGCAACGACCTTGATAAACCTTCATTATTGAAAAAGACTGACTCCCTTCAAATGACAAATGGTAAAAGAAGAAGAATCATTTGTTGTTCTGGTAGCATAAGATTGTTTAGAGTCTATGTTCGAATTGTGCAGGGGCCAAATTATGAAGGATAATAACAATAATAACAATAACAATAATAATAAATCCAAAGCAGTTCTGATAGATGTAATAAAGGTAAGAAGAAGCCAGCTTGGATTCTCAGGGAAGATATTGGAGTTGGGAGGCCCTGTTGATATTTTGATGAATGAGACAAAAAAGCTTTGGGGACAGAATAAGCAGGAAGAGTCCATAACAACAGGTAGCAACTCCTAGAGATCTGAATTGTACATGTTCTGCAGAGCAGTCACTCTTGTACCCAAGGGCAGACGAAGAGGATAGTGCACTGAGATGAACCAAGATACCTGGTTTCTACAATGGCTCAACATTCACTGTGACCCCAAGAAAATTTCTTTGTCTCTCTGTCTCAGTCTCTCATTCTCTCTTCTCATTTTTCTTACAAGTAATGTTAGTACATTGGTGAGAACTTTAATTACATAAGACTTCAGAAAAATCCTTCTGAAAGAAATAAAGGATGCTTATTAACTGATTTAGTCCTCACTATGGACTGCATTGTGTCCTGCTACAAACCCATATGTTTAAGCTCTAAACTCCTATGTGGTTGCTTTTGAGATAGAGTCTCAAGAAGGTAATTAAGATTAAATTAAATAATAAATTTGAGGCTCTAATCCTATAGGACTAGTGACCTGTAAGAAAATGAAGCAATCTTACTCTGTCCCCATAAACTTGGAAGAAAGGCCGTGTAAGGAAGTGGCAAGAAGGCCTTCCTATATAAGAGCCTTTACCATACACATCAATGTTGTAGGCACCTGGATTTGAGACTTCTGGTCTCAAGAACTATGATAAAATAATTTTTTTTGGTGGGGGAGTACCTGGAATTGAACTTAGGACCAGGCAGGCAACATATCACTGAACTAAATCCCTGGCCCCTAAAATAAAATTTTGTTGTTTAAATCACTGGTATTTTATTATGGCAGATCAATCAGACTAATATTATTCCTATAATGTTTAAGGTTTATTTCATTAATACTATATATTACTGTCAAATAGCTCCCCTTATGGAGAATTTAATTATTGAACACTTCAAAACAATGACATAAGGGCCAGTGAAATAGTTCAGTGGATTAAACTCAGGGACTGGGGTTCAATTACCAGCACCACATGCCATGACAGACCAGCCCCTGGGTGTGGTGAGCTAGCCACCAAGTCCAGGTGTAGTGGCACACACCTGTAATCCCAGTGTGGGGGAGGCTAAAAACAGGAGGATCACTATACATCCAAGCTGTGTAGTGAGACCCTGTACCAAAACACAAAACAAAAAACAATAACTTCAGTTGTAATATCTGATGCAATGTTTCACTTCTACTAACCATCAATATTTATTGAACAATTGGATGAATAGATGTAAGGCACTTGAGAACATCACTGTATTTCAAATAACAAAAATACAGCAAATATGTGAGGGGTTTAAAAAGCAAAATGATGTTCAGGCAATAGCGAGAAAATTTACAAACATTTCTGAAAGTCCAAAGATTATTTTCAAAATATAACTTAGTTCTTCATGCATGTACAAATTCATCATGCCTATGTTCTTTTTTTTTTTTTTTTTTTTTTGGACTTTTTGAGACAGGGTTTCCCTATGTAGTTCAGGCTGGCCTTGACCTCACTTTTGTGGCCTGGGCTGGTCTCGAAGTCGCACTGATCCTCCTGCCTCAGCCTCCCAAGTGCTGGTATTAAGGTGTGCACCACCACTCCTGGCTAGGGAGGGGTATTGATGTCTCCAGCTATAATTGTGGATTTGTCTATTTTTCCTTTCAGTTCTATCATTGGTTTACATATTTTGCAGTTGAGTTGACAAATTCTGTTGGAACATAAGCTTTTAGTTAATTATAAATGACATGGTTATACATATATATATATATATATATATATATATTGTTGTTGTTGTTGTTTTCTTTTGGGTTTTTTTTTTTTTTTTTTGGGGAACTGGGGATGGAACTTGGGTCCTTGTGCTTGCCAGGTAAGCGCTTATTCTATTGAGCTATTTCCCCTGCCCCAGTAAAAAGTAATTTGAAAAACATCTTACAGGGTTTCCAAAGTCAGAATTAAAGTTTCTTTGATATTGCCAAAGAAGGAAGAAGACAGAGGCTCCTTGTTAACATTCAATAACTGAGATTCAAAATTTATACTCCGAGATGAAAAGGCAAAATGATTAGAGTAAACCAGTCTAGCTAACTTCATAGCAATTTTGGGTGAAATCTCAGAAAAATTGAAGGATCTTAGCATTGAGACGAATATTCATATCATCTAGCCTAACTCCCAGTTGGGGTATATTCACAATTATCAACAGCAGGGCTGGGTGGCAGTTGGAAAAGCTCTGGCAGATTAGAGCTAAAAGCATGTAAAACTAAACTGGGTTAGGAAAGTGTTCTAACCCACACTGGCTAAGGTACAGGGGTTGGGATAACATTGAGCTGGAAAGCTTTGGGATAGGAGGGCAGTCTGAAGGGATAATTGTTGCTGGTGGGTCAGTTAGGTTGACAGGCCTAAAAGTAATATGCAAACAGTGTGGTGGTCCTCTGCTAAAGTCAATGTCAGGCTTCTTGTCCAAGCCCCTAATGCTAATTCACTCAAACAATATCTACTGAATCTCTGTGTGCCAAATTTTATGTGAGGTGCTGGGGTGAACATAGCACAGTCTGCACCCTAAAAAAAAAAAAAAAAAAAAAAAAAAAAAAAAAAAAAAAAAAAAAAAAAAAAAAAAAAAAAAAAAAAAAAAAAAAAAAAAAAAAAAAAAAAAAAAAAACACTGCAGAACACCCTAGATGTATAGAGTCTTCCTGATAGAAAATAAGGAAATGCAAAACAAAAATGCCTTTGGAATAAAAATATAAACAGAAATATTCCCATAGGGCTTATTTAACATCTTATACATGGAGAATAAAAGATTCAAGTAATGAAATCGCCTGGTTTGCAGACAACTCCAGTCCCTTCCCAAGGAGTAAAATGTAAGTTGATGGATATGTTCTATAAAAAAGACCTAGCAAGCTGTACAAAAGGGTTGAACAGGGCACTGTGCACTGCAGTATTGGCAAATGCCAGTGAAAGCATTTAGGGAAGTGCAATTCATCTATTTATAGGATGATGAAGCCTGAGCTACCAGGGAATAAATTCAACAAATACTTGCAAATTTTACTGTTTGGAAGAACATATGTGCTGTGTGCCATAGATCACATAAAAATAATGGAGACATATCTTCTATTCTCAAATCCTCTGAGAAATGCTAAAATAGCTCAATGAAGACAGTGGTATTTAAAACGATTCTTAAATAATGGATAGGATTTTAACGAGTAGGTATTTGTCAGGGAAGATGAGAAAATTCCAGGCAAATGAAAGAGCATAAAACACCAAGATAGGAGAAACTGTGATGTAATGGTTATGCTCTAGTGTGATTGGTAAGTAGGAGAAATGCCAGGAAGTAGAGTTTGAAGGCCCATGACAATGAATTAGGAACCTTGACTTCCTGTCTTGGGAACCTGTACTGAACTATCCAGACAGTAGAAGGGAGAGCTCATGGGGAATGTGAAGAGTTTTGAGATAGTTATTTAATGTGCTGAATCTAGAAGTGGGCAGTATACATAGATGAGTTGTGTAAGTAGAATAAGCAAAGGAAGGAGAATTTATAAAATAGTAAAGTACAAAATAATAACTTAAACTTAGGATGAAAGAGAGACAGAGAGATAGAGACAGATAGAAACAGAGATATAGACAGAGATAGACAGACAGAGAGAGACAGAGAGATCCCTGGGAAATAGTAAGGAACTGAAAACAAAAGTTACTTGCAATTGAACAGATAAGTCATGATTGAGAGAAGGGAGAAGATAAAGAAATGCTCTGGAATTTGTCCCCAGTCTGATTCTGCTGAAGCAGGGTGAGTGCTGGGGTCTGTAAGGAGTTCCAGGGAAAAGTAGCAGTGGTGGACTGGAATGGCAGCTATAATCTTACAGGCAGTACAGGGTTTTGCTTGGATGGTAGTCCTTCCACATATCAGACAACTGGGGAGGGAACTCAGTGCAGGGCATTCTGGCAGAGAATTAAGTGTTTAAATCTAAGATGCAGTGCAGCCATGAGATGGCTTCATTTCAGAATTTCAAGTGTTAGCTTCCCACAGTTACTGGGTGAGAGACAGCCACAGACAAAGAACCAGGGAGCAGATGGAAAGAGAACTGAAATGTTGAAGCTCAGTCTGAAAAGGACCCAGGCCTCGCTCTACAAAGCCAAAGGCCAGCCTTGGCCCATGTTGCTCTGGGTTTGACAGTGTCAGCATTCACCCTACAGCCTGCATCCAGCATGGAGATAGGCATCTGATTACTTTCCTTGTCTACTGCCCTTAGTGGGGACACTTTTCAACTTGGACATTGCCACAGCCTGGGTAAAAAGAGGGGCCTGTGGAATGGGGAGGCACCTCAACAACAATTGGCCTTAAATATAGTTGGAGATGAATGAGAATTTCTAGGCTCTAAGATGTGTATCTAAATATTACAACAGGAAAAACTTAATCTGCTGGAAGATAAAAGAGGTAAAACTCTTGAAGACATAGGTGTAGGCAAAGACTCTGAACAGAGCCCCAAGTTGCACAAGAAATAGCACCAAGAATCAATAAATGGGATTCTAGCAGATTAAAAAAACTTCTGTATAGCATAGGAAACAGTCAAATGACTGAAGATACAACCTACAGATGGGAAAATTGTGTCATCTATTCTATAAATAAAGAAGTAATATATAGAATATATAAAGAACTAAAAAAATTAGACCCCCTTAAATTAAAAGACTCAATTAAAAAATAGGTAACTGAAATAGACATTTCTCAGAAGGAGGAAAAAAATCAGCTGACAAACACAAGAAAAATATTCAGTATAGCTGACCATTCTGGAAATGCAAACTGAAACACTGAAATTCTATCTCACTGCAGAAAGAATGGCTACCATCAAGAAATCAATAACAAATTCTGATAAAACTGTGAGAAAAAAGGAAACCTTGTTCATTGTCAAATGAGCATAAACCAGTATAGACACAATGGAAGTTAGTATGGAGATATCTCAAAAAACTAAAACTAGAAATCCCATCACAGTGAACACCAGGACTATTGCTCTGTTTGAACATATACTTTAAGGCCTGTCAATCCAATTGATCCACACCAACAATTTTCCCTTTGGACTGCTCTCCTTTCCTAAAGCTTTCCAGCTCAATGTTATCTCAGCTTTTGTATCCATAGCCAGTGTGGGTTGGAGTACTTTCTTACCCCAGTTTATTTTTACATGCTTTTAGCTCTGATCTGCCAGAGCTTTTCCAACTGCCACTCAGCTCTGCTGCTGATAGTTGTGGGAACTCACCCCAAGATTTACTCTTTTCTTTTTCTCATTAGCCTCTGCAATGGCTCAGTAAACCCTTTCATTTCAGAAATCTAAAGTTCGGTTTTTACGGTTTTCATGGATATGCTCCTTGCATTTCAAAATAACCTTTAAGGATGGATGTATTCATGTTAAACAATAGGCAGCTTATAGTAGTCTTAAAAATAACATGTCATTACAATATATTCTTGAGCATATTACCCATCACATATTGAAATAACATCACACTTTTTCCTAAAGATTAAGTATAAAACATGATTTCCCATCCCAAATAAGACTATGTAAAAGAAATATGGCTCCATAGCTGCCCAACAACCACAGGCTACGAAGGTGTATTAATGAAGGATTGAAGGCTGAGACAACTGCTAGGGACAGTGTGAGCAGACAGAGGTTCTGAAAACCTCCATCCCACTGCAGCTTCCAGTATCAATTTGATGGTTATCTTTAAAAAACACATGATTCAAATTGCTGAAGCTTGCCTACAGACTTTACCCATAATTCTTCATTTAATTTAATTCAGTGGTCTTTGTATTTGGTGCACAAAGCAATTAGCATCTTGGATGACACACAAAACCACATATCCTATATTTTATAAGGACCAAAGGGATCTTCAGAGATAATTTTTACTTAATTTTCATCTTACTTGCTGATTTTACAATCAGTTTGTTTCTTTGCAAAATGTGTTATGTGACTGACTCTATTTGAAAGAATTATCAGGAACATAATTGAAGATTCCCTGCCACCTGAAGAAAAGAACTAAAAACTTACTGTGGTTTCATGAACCATAAGTAAAGCTTTGTCCTGGCTTCATCATGGCTGATTGACTTAGAAATAAATTTTCTGCAAGATTAGAATTCAGTGTAGATGCTGCCAAAGTCCTTATCAATTTGAATGTGGGGAAATTTGAGAAATCACATATTAAATAAAGAAAAGGCACTCTATGTGATACATGTCAGTTTTGGAACACGTCTATAAAATAAACATGTATACATTGTTCTCAAATTCTGTAATTATTTTAAAGAAAAAGTCATTTAAATCACATTCCTATTGCTAAATGATAAACTCTTTTCTAATTGTAGAGAAGTATATAAAAAAGCTAAAAAATCTTATTGATAAATATCACTTTTTGTATTATGCTCTAAATATTTCTTTAAAATAGGTATTTAATTGATCACTTGGTCTCTGATGTGCTTCTTGATTTTGAGTTTTTTTCTTCTTTTTGTATTAATGTTTAGGTTTGGATTTTATGAAGCTTTTACAGTTTTTAATGTGAAAATATATAACCTTATATTTATCACTCCTTTGTTTTCAACACTGCTGTGGGCTGAAATTTCACACTTGTTGCTATTTGCTAAATTCTAAAGTCCAGTGAGTAGGTTTTGGCCCAGGTGTTCTTGATCCTTCATTTTGTTTTTCATTGTAATAAGACTTTTTGATGTGTGTATGTGTGACATGCATGACATTCTTTACTGCTTTCTATGTCATCAATTGTATGGAAGTCATGAGTATACACATTTTTATTTTACATAAAAATTTAAATAAAAAAGTAAAGAAATAAGGGCTAGCCAAATAGCTCAGCAGATTAAAGTGCCTGCAAGCAAGCATGGGGGCTGGGGGTTCGAGACCAGGCCTGCCGTGCCAGCCCTGCCTCCAGTGTGCCCAGAGAAGGCGATTGAGACTGGGAGTGGTGGCATGCTCCTGTAATCCCAGCTCTTTGGAAGCTGCAAATAGGGGGATCACTATGAATCTGATCTCCTAGCAAGACCCTGAATACCATGTCAACTCTTCCCTAAAATAAAAAAAAGAAAAAGATTTTAAAAATTAAAAGATTTTTTTAAAATTTCAAAGAGAGAAAGGAACAAGTAAACCTGTGGAACTTACAATGAGAATACATGAAAAAAATATGTAATAGATATATTTTTGAGCTTCTAATATAAATATTGATAGATATAATTGTTGGTGTGCTGGAAATCTGCCTCTAAAAATATCTAGTGGTTTTGTAGGGTTTTGCTTGAACAAAACTTGCTTATTGCATAGTCATTTAATGGAATATTTATTTATTTATTTACTTACTTACTTATTTATTTATATTATAGTTGGCCTAGGCTGCCCTGGGGGTGGGGCTGGCATAGCATGTAGTTTTGGGGATCAAGTCTCGGTCCCTGCAGTTGCCCAAGCTTGCCTAAGTAGGTGCTTTAGACTTTTGAGCCCTCCCGCTGGCCCTTTAATGAAATTTCTAATTACATATACAAGACATATAAAAAATAAAAACTTAATGTGGTCTAAATACCTCTCAATCTTCCAAAACTAATAGAAAAATTTTTAATTATCATTTAACCTGACCAGGAATGCTAATATATATATATATATATATATATATATATATATATATATATATATATATATTTTTTTTTTTTTTTTTTTTTTTTTTTTTTTTTTTTTTTTTTTTTTCCCAGTACCGAGGATCAAACTCTGGATCTTGTGCTTTCCAGGAAGGCTCTTATGCCACTAGGCTATCTTCCTAGCCCTCATCCTTTATATTTTCTAGTTGAAGATGGAGTTGTGTCATTAAGTGGTTATGTATCACATAGTGAAACTACATCACACTTTTTCCTAAAGGTTAAACTTTAAAAATCATTTAAGGGGCCAGCGAGATGGCTCAGTGGTCCAAAGCACCTGCTTAGGCAAGCTTAGGCACCCACAGGACCGCAATTCGATCCCTGGCACCACATGCTGCGCCAGCCCCAGGGCAGGCTGAGCTGGTCATAGGAAAAAAAAAAAAAAAACTCGTTTAAAATAAAACTAAAGGCTTATGATCATTGCAACTCTGAGAGAGAAACTGTAGAATTTGAGATGTAACTTTGGGTCTCAGAAAACGTCACTCAAATGTATGAAGATTTGACATGCTAGCTAAAACACAATCTCACAATCCAAATCCCTTTAAGTATCCCTAATTTTTCCTCTATACAGGAAGGAACCTTCAGAAGTTCATTTATCAGGCTTAAAAAAGAAATCTTCCAAAAAAATACAGTGGCCTTAAAGTTCCTGCCTAGGAATCTCATCAAAGGTCAATCACATGAGAGCAGAAACTAAGCATCATCACCACCTGACTGGCTTGCACCACCTCTTAAGGCAGTGCTGAGAGGTTATCTGCATAAGAAGACAGTCTTTGTTCACTGTGAAGTTCTGTGCTCACCTTTCTAGTGACCTGCCATGACCTCCCTATTCTCCTCTTATTGGGAAGAAGGGTATGTGAGCATTCGAACTCCTTTGATCATAGTAGTCACTCTCTTGTAATTTATCCATTAAGAAATTTTCTTTCTGATTGATTAATCTCTCTGCTTCAGTTCATGTTCTCAGTTTGTCTACATCACCCTTATAGTGCTCCAACGGTGAGTAGAGAATAAGTAGAGACTTTGTGGCCTTTATGGAGAGATAACGACCAACAGAAGGTGGTCCATCACAGTCAGATGCATTGCTAACTCCAGAGTGCAGGAGGAAAAGTGGGAAATTAGGAGCCAGAGACTCCAGGAGGAGGTGAAGTCATGAGCCCTGGTTAATTGGGTAAGATGTTTTACAGCACAAGGCCCCTCCGTGGCTGAAGGGAGGCAGGAGCGGAATGCCTGGTCTCGCATACCCTGAGGTGGGGGCTGAGTGGGGACAGGGGAGCGGCTGCCTTTTCTCTAATATACTCAAAGGCAGCACATAGGCCAGTAGGGCTGAGGAGGCCATCCTTGCATACATTAAGCCTCACACAAGTGTGAGGGTTGGTCATTTGCACAAAATACCCCAGTTTCTAAATGGCTGTGAAGTGGCTAATATTTAAAATACTAACTCATATTGTTATAGCCTTGATATTTCTATAATTAAAGGAAGAGATGGAACAAGGCAGAAAATGAAAGGTTACTAGGAATCATCATGGCTTTTATTTTACAAAAAGTTTAAGTGTTAGGGGAAGTAGATACTCAGGTATAAACAAAATGTCTTGATGAACCAAGGAGAAGTAAGAGATTTCCTTGGGCTGAGGATACAAGAATGAAAAAAGGGCAGATAGGTCTCACTACACAGATTAGACTAGCAGTGATCCTCTGGTTGTCAGCCTCCCAAACTCTGGGATTACAGATGCGTGCCACCACACCCAGTCTCAATCACGTCTCAGCAAGTCCTGGGGGCAGGGCCAGCATGGCATTCTGGGGTTGAATCCTGGTCCCTACATCTGCCTAAGCAGGTACTTTGGTCTGCTGAGCTATCTGGCCAGCCCATACCATTGCCTTTAAGTGAATACTTCAAGATGGCTATATCAGAGTCACAGTTCTTGCCTACAACATATCAGGCATGGTTACAGAGCATATTCACACCTCTTATCTTATGTCATCTTCATAATAGCATTGCAAGGCATGTGGTATTATCACATTTTATAAGTGAAAAACCATGGATCAATGACAAAGCTGAGGAGAGGGACCAGAAATGCAAACTCAGGTCTGATTTTCTACTATAGGTCTGTATTGTGGTTTGGGTCTAGATGTTCCTCCAAAGCCTAATGTGATGCTAGGTCAGGTTTTTCAGAGGTGGCTAAATCTAGAGTGTGTGATACTGGGTAATTACTAAATCACCAATCAGTATCCACTAACTGGTTTGGCACTACCCAAATTCTGGTAATCTAAATACAACAGAAGGCCAGAGAAAGGCTTGACTCTCTCACTTGCCTCTTTTTGCTGTCTTTTGCTTGCCATGGGCTAGTTCTTCTCTTTGTTCTCCCTCTTCCACACCACCCTGTCTCAGAGCCAGCTGATTATGGACTGAAACCTCTACAAACTGTGTGCTAAATAAACCTTTTCTTCTTTAACTTTGAGTATCTACTATTTTGTTTCATCAATAAAGAAAAGTAGCTAAGACAGCCTGTTATCAGTGACATGTACTTAAACTGAGACAAAGGCAATTTACTAGGGTTTTCAGAAGGTTAAAAAAAAATCTTAGCTCTTTATAGAGATAGGCCTGTCTTGTGGGATGCAGAGTACATAAATAATACTGATACCTGGACAAAAGGCTCACTCATCACTACAGCAAAAGAGGAGGAAAATTCTGGCAAACCTTGGAAGTTCCTAGGTCTTAAGACAATGAGAGAGCAATCTGTCACCTCATGACTTATAGAATCCTGCTCAGACAACAAAACTACAGATTTCAGAGGCCTCCTTTCAAGTATATCATCACTGAAGTTGTTTTCTGTATTCTTTGGCATGTTTAGATTAAAACAAAACAAATACTCACATAGGCGGTTTTTTTTTTCCAGTACCAGGGATCAAACTTGAGACCTTGCACACGCCAGACACGTGCTTAACCCACTGAGCTGTCTCCCCAGCCCCCACAAAGGCATTTTGATGAGCCTGTGTAATACCCATTTATAAAATTCACCAGCATTGCTACTAAGTCTGAACCTACTAAGCTAGATTACACTAGTGGTGAACCTATGACACATGTGTTACCATGTGTTTCTTTTAAGACAAAATATATTAATACGTGAGTTGTTTTTTCTCAACTAAACCCTCAGCATACCATAAGTAAACTGGGTTGCAGTTTGGGTACTCATCTCTAAATGATTCACCATTACTGAGCAAGGAAAACACACACACACACACACACACACACACATATATATATATACATACACATATCAATTAATTCCAAAATATCCTCTTAAGTTTAAGTCCAAAGTAGATGTGTTAGTATTTGTTTTTAAAAGCTGCCAAATTTTTCAAAGCTGCTGGTCCTACTTTAAATATTTCTGTTCTTTTTTGGGATATATGGTGTGCTCCAATTCCCCGGACCAAGTTACCTGGTTAGGATCAGGATCAACTTCATCCCAGTTGTGAGTGACATAGCCTTGGTCAATGGACTCAAAAGGCTTGTGACAAACTGAAGGTAGAATCCTATACAGCCAGCTAAGGGAAACAAGAGCACACAAGTTTTAGGGTATGCTAGGTGACATATGGACTAGCTCAGAAGGTACCATCAGGAAGACATTCAATTCAGCAGTAATCTGGAGGCTTTACTATGAATGATGACAACACATAGCTCTGGTCCCTTCTCCTTTCCACCACATTTTTCACTGCTCAAATTAGGCTTTGGCTCCTGATTATTACCATACAGTCAAAAAGAAAGCATACATTCTCAACATTTGTAAGAGAAGAGGAAGTATCTTGAAAGAAATCCATAGGAAAAACTTTACCTTGTTTAGATCAAAGGATATTAATTTTTGCTCTCAAAGATCAACACAATGAATACTACATAAATTGAGAGACTGGGTGTTTTGTTATTTTGAGCAGTCCCGGAAATGGAAAGCAGAGCTGCCATTGGGCTACACTATCTCACCCCTTAATTTTTTTTTTTTGTCTTGAGATAGAATCCTGCTAAATTACCCAAATTGTTCTGCCTCAGCTTCTGAATACATGGGACCACAGGCATGTGCCATCACACTTGGTTATATTTGTCAGTTTAAAAATATATATATTTATTTATTTTGGCTTCATTTGCTTTTTGAGACAGGGTCTCACCGTGAAGTTCAGGCTGCCCTTGAATTCATATGTAGCCCAGGCTGGGCTTAAACTCACCGTAATTCTGCTTTGGTCTGCAAGTTTCAGGACTATAGGTATACACCTTCACTCCTGGCCTTATCTTTGTTATTTTTAAATATAAATCAATCTTTCTTACATTCCTCTTGGGATCTTCTTTTAAAAATGAAAAATGTGCTCCAGGCCAGTGGTAATAATTGGGATAATTTTAAAAGTTGTAAGAAGTAAATGGCTCCTCCAATTTCTGCAAGGCTATTCCTTAGAGACATTTGGGCTTAATAATTTTCATATGTACTCTCCCATAATATCCAATGTATATATACTTTGTAATTTTTGTTTTCTTTCTTTTTTTTTTTTGTCACAGGGATTAAACTCAGGACTTTATGCTTGTCTGGCAGGTGTTTATGCCCTTGGGTTATCTGTCCAGCCCCAATGTATATATAATTTATTTATAAATTTGTTATATAATTTTATTCCTATGTCAAGAACATGTGAGTGTCTGATCACATGTTTATTGTGTATAATTAATAATTTCAGTATTATAGGTGAAATATAGTATCTTATTTTATTTTATTTTCTTTATTATAAGGTTGGAAATTGATTCATTGTTTATCAGTTTGAATTTGTTTTCTATATGAATTACTCAAACAAGTCTTATACTGTTTTTAGTTGGGTTGTTTTTTGCTATTAGCTAGTTAAGGTTTCTGAAATTAACACTTTTATAGCCCCAAAGTATATGAGCATGTGTTCACCTTTTATTACAGCATATTAACAGCTCATTTTTTACTTTTTTTTTTCCCTAAATCTTACTGTCTGAATATGCCAAGGCTTGAACCAAGCATTTCTCTGCAAGGACCAGATCTAAAGTGTTGGAAAGGTATGAAGTGTCAAATGAAGGAATCCTGAAGGAGGACCTTCCAGAAGTAAAGAGGGGCACTGAAAGTCACTACAAAGGACTAGGTCTTTTCATGACTCTGACAGGGTACAGAAGGAAGAAAGACTTGACTGCTGAAAGTGGAAGACCAGGTCTATTTTAAATCTTTGGACCTATAAGGCCAAGGACAATCTGCCCCAGGGAGTGGCCCATCTCTGAGCTGTCTGAGAGATAAACAGACTAGAACTGTTATTTCCATTCTATTCCTCCAGCTCTTGATGAAGCAACCTCAGAAGAGAGACTTGCTAAGCACCTCCATCACCTAGTAGTATATATTGTTCTGGGGGGGGGGGGACAGGCGAAGCATGTGGTGCCAGGGGTGAAACCGCAGTCTCTGCGGTAGCCTAAGTTTGCCTAAGCAGGCACTTTAAACCACTGTGCCATCTCACTAGTCCCTTAGGTATGATTCTGATAAAGTTGTTAACATTACGGGATCCTATGTTTTCCATCTTTGTAGTGAAAGACATCTATATTTAAAATGCCTGGCACATACTAGATACTTATTTGCTACATGCTTGTTCAGCTATCTAACCTTCACTCATTTGGGTTTTTGCCACAGTCCAAATTCCACATTCTCTGACCCATCTCTTACCTTATAAGAACCCAAAAGGTCAGCCAGCTACTCAAATACAACTTAATCCCTCAGGAAGATAGAATCTTTAATAGTTTTGTGGTTTTCCACGCTCTGTAATTAAGTGAGTAGTGACTGAGAATTTCAGCCTAGCCTACCTGTAGATAAGGCTTGGACCCATCTTCCTATAGGGGATTTTGAACATTTTCACAAAATTCTTGTGGATACTATTTGAGGATTCTAAGCAGATGGGTGAGCCATACCTAGTGTCCTTTATTTTTTAGCTGAGTTTATAAAAACTCCCCAGGCTGCATTACATTGCCCTGGACAAAGATTTAATTCTGATTCAAGGAACTTTGCCAGCTCCTTAATGAAATGCCAACAGCTCCTTTTCAGCCTCCTGGAACAGAGCGCAGCTCCTGCTGGCTAAAGATACTGCTGAATAATGGGGACAGGCAGTTGAATCTGGAGACCAGGTGCCCTGGAAGTGGATGGGCCATAAAATCAAGAATAGTCACAAAAGCCTGGTTTTCATAAATTATCTATGTGTTAACTTTAGCCTATCTGTATGGGCTTGGTGGGGGGCTGGCTAATTAAGTAACAGTGGAAGTAACTTGATTTTTCACATGTATGGGAAACCATCTCTTCAGCTGTCCCTCTATATATATATATATATATATATATATATATATATATATATATATATATATCAAGATTAAAAACAACATTAATGCTGACATTGTACCACAGACCCTGGCATATTTCCTGCTAAGTTCTCTAACTACCATCTGCAGATACTCTGGATGGAGCAGAAACTTTACTCTGATGGCAGTGACGATTTTTAATAATATCTATTACTAATTGAACATTAGTCATTTATAGGTAATAAGCTAAGCCCTCTACATTATTTCCTTTAATCTTTACAACCATGAAATAGTCTCTGTTTTACAAAAGAAGAACTAAAACTTCTGAGAGCTTAATGATTTGTCCATGGCCACATGGCTCAAGAAGGATCCCACATTTAAACTCAGGGGGTCTGACTTCAGTGTGGGCGTGACTGACTAGTGAGAGAAAAAGTCCATCATTTCTGAGGTCCTTTGTTGTACTTTTGTATTGACTGTCATATTTTCTTCTTAGAAGGACATTGCAAGGATAAACCTATTCGCTCCCTCTAAGCCATGTAAGACTATCTGCTTTCTACAGCAAGTTTCTAATGTGAGCAGCATCCCTGGTCACAGATGCTTTTCCAGACTGAAATTCCTGCAGTTAGATACCACTTTTTATGGTACAAAATTAATTTCTTCCTGAATACACAACATCTACTGCATCCAACCTGCCCCAGGAAAGTTAATCAAAGGAACAAGTTCACTGACCTGGCTTGTGGGATTGCAGCAAGCATGAACATGATGTACTGTGCTAACAAATGTGCTGGTTTCTAACTAAGGCAAATTCCAAAGGGTAAAAACCCTTATTGACTCAAGCCATGAGGCACCACAGTACATGGCCTTTCAATTGTCCAATCTTGGATTGTCCAACATGTTCATGCAAAGAACGTAATGTTTCTATTCAGATGAGCAAGATATTTCTCTTAATCCTCTATAATTGTGATGAATCACTATATACTAAAAAAAAAAACCCAAATAAATCAGGACCCAAAGGTTAACTATACAACTCTTACAAGAAGACTAGAGCATTAGAAACATTTTCTTCTGAATACTGATTAGAATTTGCAAGTAAAATTGGACTTGTAAGTTTTCCAGGCTCTGTGTTTCTTCCTTTTCTCCTGTCAGTTGCCTGATACTAGCTGGGAACAAGGCCTGGACTCTGGCTATAGCTCAGAACACAGCCTGTCAGAAGAAGGATTGCAGGCAACCCTGGGCTGCTGTGGTCCAAGTACAGGATGAAACCTGAGGTCCTGGACATACTTTTCTCCATCAAAAATCAGAACTAATCATCTTTATACCTTCTCTTATTGGCGTTCCGAGGACAAGTGAAAGCTGATCCTGAAAGCTGCTCAGCATACAGGTTGTAGGGGCAGATCTGAGGATTATTCTAAAACAAAGCAGGAAATAAATAACATTATTTCAAAAAGAATCCCACAGGCCCACGAACTAATTCGGTGTGGGAATCCTGCTCCAAATGGACATGCTTTAAGCCACTGCATGTAACCATCCCCAACTCATACGTAATATTTCATGTGGCTTTCCTCAAGATTATAGAAGTAGAAAATTTATAAAACATACATTACCTAGTATCTCATGAACAGGAAATCATTCAATGTTAATATTTGTATCCTGCAAAATGGGGATCTTTTATGATTCAGATCTAAAATATCTCCCAAAAGTCTTGTGTTCAGAGATGAAACTTAGAGAAGGTGGGTCACTGGGGGTATAACTTGGAAAGAAGTATCATTTTCCTTGGCCCCTCCCTTATCTCTCTGCTTCTTGTCTGCCATGAGTGCGCAGCTTACTCTGCCAGGCCCTTCTAGCATGCCATTTCCTCCCAGGATTCAGCCAACCATAGGCTGAATATTCTGAAAACTGTGAGGTTAAGAAAATCTCTCCTTTAAATTGCATTTATTGAGTATTTTGTCCCAGTGATAAGAAAGTGACTGACAAGGATATTAGTACTAGAGAAGTAGGGTCATTATCATGACTTGTACCTGACTGTTGTTTAGAAGCCTTTGGAACTGGTTTGCAGAAGAAAATTAAAAAGGTTTAGAGATGCCAACTAGAGAAGATTTTAAGTAGAGTTTGATGAGTGGTTATGGTCTGAATTTCAAAAGCCAAGAGTGTTGATAGAAATGTGGAAAATAAAGGCCGGGCTTATGAGATTTCAGGTGGTAAGGAGGGCTCTAGTGAAAACGAAACTGGAGTCATACGTGTTATATTCTGCACAAAACTTGTCCACTTCTTGCCTGTGTCCTGAGACTCTTTGTAAGAGACTAAGTGTGACAGAATTAGAGGAAATATAAAGGCAATCAAATGATCAGGTTGTGGTATAGGTATTATCCATAGTTGCTTCTAGCCAGATCTACGATGAGAACCAGGACAAAAAAGCAAAGCTGAATGATTTGAAAAATTTTCAGTCTGGTCAGAAAAAAATTTATAAATTTGCATCTGAGGAGAGCCAGAGTAACATGATTATTAAAAAAGTTAGTATTAAGAAGAAACCAAGTGATTTGAATCAGGCAATAGGAAATATGGCTTAAAAATCTCTCTGGAATCATCAAGAACCCACACATCATAGGTTTAAAAAAATTAACCTTTCGTTTAAGAAGAGAACTCTTGGGCCCTTTGCACAAGGGAATTGTTTCTCTGAGATTCATCTTAACATAATTAGCCATTCAGGCACTTAGAGGCCACCTCAGGCTTGGTCTAGGAGGGCCTGGATACTTACTTCTCAAGCTGGCATGGATGTTACTGCCATTCACATGATGCTACTTTTTCAGAAATGCAGAATTCAACAGTCATCATCATGAACGATTCCACCTAGAGTCCAGGCAAGTACTTCCTGAGAGGGTAGTGCATGAAGCTTTGGAATGAAGCCAAAAATGTAGTGTAGCCTCCAGGAAATTAGAGTTACTAGGAACTTGGAATCTCTGAGGAGGAAAGCTTCAGGGCGTGAGTAGAGCCAGCCCAAGAAAGAAGATATATGGGCTGCAAGTAGCAAGACCACAGAATGGGCTGCTTAGGCCCTTTGGCGTTCACATCTCACTACAACCTACACCAGATACTGGGCATCAAACTTCAGGATTTAATGTTTATGCTATTGTGTTTCATCTTGTTTAGTTAATTCATTTTACCACCCTACTTATCCCTTCTTTTGGAATGGGATGTGCTATTGTATGTTGGAAATATTCTATTTTTTATTTTCATAAAATAAACACAAATAAATAAACAAAATAAACACAAATAAACAAACAAAAACACAAATAAGACAAAATAAAACTTTTCTCATAGATTCGAATTTGTCTTCAAATTCGAGAAGCAATATGGTGAGCTGAATGCATTTTGCACATTGAGTTGGACATATGTTTTCTGAGGGTTAGGGGCAGAATGTTATGATTTAAATTTAAAATATCCCCCAAAGTCTCATGTTTAGAGCTAGGACCTGGTCAGAGCAGGTGAGTCACTAGTGGCATCACCTGGTTCCTCCCTTTTCTCTCTGCTTTCTGGCGGCCATGGGGTGAGAAGTGCTCCTTGGCCATGCTTCTCTGCATTCTAGATTTGCCTTGGAGCTAAAAGACCACAGACTGACATTGTGACCCCAAATAAATCTTCTCTTTTAAGTGCTGGGTGCCAAGTATTTTCTCCTAGTGGTAATAAAGTGACTAAGACAAGATCCTGTGATACAGGTAATCCTGTAAATTAATACTTTTTTAAAAAGAGAATTGTAACATAAGCACTTTTTCATGTCATGAAATATATTCAGAAGTTTGGAAATCTTTTATAATCATAGTTTTATTATACCAACACTTGTGCAAACATCTTTGTACATATATTCTTAAAGTGACTTATTTTCTTACCATTGTCATATACTGTTTCAGGGGAAATCTCTGAGCCTTGGACTTTGAGGCTCCTTCTGAAAGTCCTACAATTAACTACGTTCAAATTTAACCATCACATGTCATTGTTTTGTATCCCAACTATCCTAATTACTTGTGGAATTCCTAGACAGTTCACCCACCAACACAGAAGAGCCTTATTCTATGGAGGCATTTTAGCTTGAAAGCTAATCATCTGGGCTGACAATTCAATGCCAAGCATTTCATTCATTCATACCTGTCCATGTGGCAGGGAACCTGGACAGCGTGGGTCCTCTGAAGCACACTCATTTCCAAATCCAGAAATATACTGCATATGATAAAGACACAAATGTCACCATTAATGGGACTTAAAGAGAACTTCACAATAGGCAATGTACAAAGCTAAGACTTTCTATACGATCATGTGTTTGTGTATGATCCTATACAATGGTATCTTTGCATGAAAACCACTGAGGAAAGACAGTATGCTTTGTGTGTGAGTTTTAAAGAAGTCATTGAGAAGAGAAGTGCTGCATACTGCATAGATTCTCTACTTTTGGTGAATGTGGCTGATATACAGGCTTACTTTTGATGATCCCATTCAACCCAGGAACAAGTAATTTAAATCTAGTTCCTTTTGGAGTCCTTGAGAGGGGAGATAGCCTATGTTCCACCTTCCCTGATGTTTAGGGATTTATTTTCTTTCCATATACTAAAGAAAAACTGAGAAGTTGTGTATGGGTGTAACTGACAGCAAAATCCTTGCCAAGGGGCTTGTTAAAAATTAGTCTTACTGTAGGCATAAGCCTGCATTAGCTGACTCATAGATCATATGTATATATATTTGCATCTGTATGAACACATGAAAATGAGATTGAAAGGTAGAAATAGCTACTCCTATCTTTTAGGAGATGTGCCAGCACAGAAACTTTTCTATAATGGCAAGGGAACCTACTGTGATTGTCATCTCTTAACTTTATACCCAGAAGGAAATAGTTAAGAAAATTTCTTAACAATGCAAATTAAGGGATCCTGAAATTTTCTTTTTTTTTCATGAATGACTACTCTATTGGTGGCAGTTGGTACAAGTCTATAATATTGATCCCCAAAGATGAGCTCAGTTACTTATCAGATTACTAGCCCATAGAGAGGTGAGTGAAAGTGAGCCAAAGTGATTGGTGGGATGACTGAGATTTATTTTGCTTCTTGAGAAATGAGTTTACAGTCAATAGGCATCAAGTACCTGCTATTGTACCAACTATAAGACTTATAGTTGTTCTATATAGGTTGGCACCAACTACCCTACCACTGAGATGCTCTGGAACTCTACTCTCCTCTTGAAACAGCTTTTGTTTCTAAGAAATTTTATTTTCAAAATGCCTGTGACAGGGCTGGGGAGATAGCTCAGTAGAATAAGTGCTTGCCTGACAAGCACAGGGTCCTGAGTTCAATCGCTGGTTTCGCAAAAAAAAAAAAAAAAAAAAAAAAAAAAAAAGTGTATGCCAAAATGCCTGTGACACATTTGCTTATGGGTCACTGGGCAATCTAACACAGAGCCAGCAAATTCAGCAGCATTTTGCCTCAGTTATCACTCACCAACTGCAACCTGAGATTTACTCTTGCAGTGATTAACAGACCTGTGAGTTGTATCATAGAACTGTCACTGTCTAGCTTTTTTGTTCTTTCATGAAGGCTGAGGCTATAGAAGTCTTGCTAATCTCTGTGGTACTTTGGGCCATAGAAGGTACTTAGTAATTACCTAAATTTCTTATTTAGAGTTTCTACTACAAGTGTATATACATATGCTGTGATAAGGGGGCTTAGCACTCCCTTTGCCACACCTTAAGCACTGATAGATTTTAACTCAGAATGGATGAGAGAGCTGGCTTGCTTCATGCGTGAAACACTACCATCTGAGCATATTTCTTTAAGGATTATAAGAAAGAATGTGGGTAGAAGCTAAGCCCTCCACAGGTTTTGGTCGTGTGAAGAAAGATAAGCTAGATGTAGCATGCTTAGATGTGTGAGCAATGATCAGGCCAACAGTGTGTATATTTGGAAAAACTATCAAATGTGAGATGTTATGACCTAGAAAGCAAAGAAATCAAATTTTCTTCTGTCTTCAGGCACAATTATTTTGAGGTGCTGGGGACTGAATCTGGGGCCTTATGCATGCTAAGCATATACTTCACCACCGAGCTAAACCCTTAACCCCATACAATTATTGAATATTTAAAGATTTATCATCACATGGAAACCCAAAAAGATAGATTATAATCAGACTTGTTCACAGAAGCAGCGTGTAACTTAGAATGATACCTATGGAGAAATGGTAGAACCCATTAAGCATCACAATTTTCCATACAACCTAATTTTCTCTCTCAAACCTCATGCTTACCATCAGGGTTGAATTGGAGCTGCTGAGAATTGGTAATGACCCTATATTATTTCCAATTCTCTGAAATGGAATTTTAAACCAGCCTGTGGCTCAAGTCACTGAATAACATAGTGTCTTCATTTTGCCTGACCTCTTCTTTGTTTCTCTCTGCGTGATGAAGGAAGAGTTGAGAGGCACCCAGTACAGCTGAGCTTTCTGGCAGGCAGGTGTGATTTTATTCATTAACGTTCCCCCTGTTTTGTGACTACTGGCCTCAGAGCACAGGTTATAAATGTATTCAGAGCAACAACAAACGGAGTGAGTATATGTGATTCTAAAGCATCCATGCTGGCTGTGCTTTAAAAAATAGAAAAGAAAGCTGAAAGAACAGCTAATGGCTTGGAAGGGAGCCACCCAAGCATGAGAGATGT
This sequence comes from Myocastor coypus, assembly GCA_004027025.1. Classification (NCBI taxonomy): domain Eukaryota; kingdom Metazoa; phylum Chordata; class Mammalia; order Rodentia; family Myocastoridae; genus Myocastor; species Myocastor coypus. The sequence continues at coordinate 98,226 of PVJA010000612.1, read as the reverse complement.
ATGAGTTCTGAATCCTTTTCTCAATTTTAGCTGCATTGCATTGGCTAAAGAGGAGAGGGAAACTGCTGAGTCATTATTGACTCAGTTGATTTTCTTAATCTTCTGGGAGCAAAATTACAGGTGAGTTTATCAGAACTTTAAAATGCCATGTCCCTCTGCTGAAGGCATTTGAGTTGAGGAAGCTGTATTTTGCAGCTGCTTTTTCAAGGCTTTGAGCTCAAGGACAGCATTTAAACTCTTTTATCAGCTGTGAAAATTCAAGCATTCAACTCCAGCTGGTTCAGTGATTATGTAAAAATATATTTTATACGAAACTGAAATAAAAATCTGACATTGAGCAAGAGTGTTTGTGTACTTTCTTTAGTTCAAATTTCAGAATGATTTGATCCAACATAAAAAAAACATGATTTTATTTCTAAGAGAATTATATGCATAGTTCCTAAATGAAAGAATAAATTACTGAGCTCTATGTGATATTGGTACCACCAGTTCTTTGGCAGCTCACTAGTATAGAGCTTTTTAATTCTCACCTGGTGTCCAGGCTATGATTTTCTTGTCCATAGTTCTATGAGATGCTTTCTCTGAAGGAGCTTAGGCAACACCTGATGGCACTAGCAGATGGTGCCCCTCACTTTCTTTTACTGGGCATGAAGGAAATAAAGAAATCAGGGTAGAGCTAGAACTACTGGTTACCTATTATCCTGTTCAGAACCCAGTGTCTGTTATTAATTTCAACAAGAATATAGAATAGAATGTTAGGGAAATTTGCAGTTTGTCATTATAAGCCAGTGATGGTGAACCTTTAAGAGGTTTCGGTAATAACAAATATTTCGCTGTGGCATGCATGCCTTAGGCTTTCCCCCACTGCTACAGGTTGACTACAGGTCCCGGAAGATATTTATGTTTGAAACTCTGAACCCTAGGACTTTTACTTTATATAGCAGAAGAAACATTTGCATATGTGATTAAGGATTGTGTGATGAAGAGACTGCTAGCTATTTGGGCACATCCTAAATGTAACCACATAGGTAGAGGGAGATATGAATGCAAAAGAGGAAAAGATGTGAAGAGAGAAATAGAGAAGTGAGTGATTTACACTGAAGATAGGAAGAGAGCAACAAGCCAAGAAATCCAAAGAATATAGAAATCCTCTGGAAGTTGGAGAAGCAAGGAAACAGAATTTGTCAGTTAAGTAGAGAAATAGAATTTGCTAGAGTCTCTATAAAGAACCATCTATTCTGACACATTGATTTTAGCCCAGTGAAACAGATTTTAGACTTTTGACTTCCAGAAGTCTGCAAGGGTGAAAATTTGTGTTGTTTCAAGCCAGTAAACTGGTTAATTTCCAAAGAAATAATAATAGGAAACAAACTATGTAGTCTAGTCCTATCTCTGGCTAACCAATAGAATAGTTTTAGAAACTTATTAAAGACGGACCTAAAGTCAGTGAATCAAGTATCTAGGTGTGGGGTCCATAGTCCTCATGTGAAACTGGATGTCCATTTTAGAAATGAGGAAATGATGACTTAAGAGATGTGAAGCAACCTACTCAAGAATATAGGGTAGTCTGTTTCAAATTTATTGTTTTTTTCTTTTTAAGTTTTCTCCCCTCAATTAAGTTTTATGTAAATATGACTTCCTTTAAGGTTTGGTGTTGATATGCCCATTAAAATGAAATACAAGATTAGAAATATTCTAAAAGTTGCATAATGTTTACCCATTAAAAAGAGTATGATGCAATCTGGCTTTCTGTGTTTAGATTCCTGAACTGTGGAACTAACCTTTCGAGAGATCAGACAGCAAGCTGGGAGTGCCTTTGAAATAGAAAAAAAAGACCAGCATGAAATTCACATTGGTGTGCTGGTGCCATGCATACTAAGTTGCTTAAAACTACAGCAGCAGCATAGGATTTTAGATATAATTTATTTATAAATGGTAAAGATGTTTCCAAGCCCTGCTAGAAACTTCCTCATAGGATTTTTATTTTTATTTTTTTTTAATCAGAAAATAGTTTCTAGCCAAGCATAGTGGCTCACATTTGTAATTCCAGCCTCTGGGAACCTAAGGCAGGAGGATAGCTAAGTTTGTGTTCAGCCTGAGCAGTTTATCAAGAGCTTGTCTCAAAAAAATTAAAAAGAGTTGATGATAAGACTCAGTCCAAAGGCCCTGTGTTCAACCTCCCCATACCACATCAAAAAACAAAATAAAAAAAAACTTTCTATGTATTTTCCTCCTTTTAGACTTCAACTACCACTACTGACATGATGACCCTATAAGCATTCCTCTATCTCTTCAACTACCCTGAGATCCAGATCCACAGAGTTCATCACTTCATGAGCATTTCTACTTGACAGTCTCTCTTGAAAGTCCAGTTTGGTGAAAACAGTGGGTGGCAGAACATGTAGAGCTGTCTGTATATGCTGTGTCTTTCTACATGCTATACCTCCTGGTCTTGTCCTTCACTTTGCTAATGCGTATTCTCCCAAGACTTGGCTTCAGAACAGCCTTCCTTAGTATCTGGTGGTGGGGCCTACCAGGAAGTTTCTCTTGACTCTAGCCATCCAAAACCTAGTTCCAGTCTTCTATATTAACCTGTGGCACCATACACTAGCACATAATATTTACTAAATGAAAGAATAAGTTAATTCTCAGGAATAAAGAAATAATCACAGTTATTCTGGTGTTGAATATTTTTAGTGTCTCAGTTAATAAGGGAGCTGTTTAAAGCATCAGAAGAGCTTTAGGGTAATGCTCAAACCCTGCACTAAAAAGCATAGGGAGAATTCTGCATTCTGTGGGTGGGGGAATGGGGTGTCTGGTCTACTTGTCTTAAACCAAAATTTGGGCTGCTCTATTCAATTCTATTTGCACATGTTGAATAGTAATTACAATTTTAAACACTGTGGACACACACTCTTCCAGTCTAGGAGCAGCCACCAAGGCTCCTTTTTGGGCTGGGTTTTGGATTAAAGTTCTGATACAGTTTCAGTTGCCTAACTGGCCAAGACCTTGGGTAGGTCATTTTGTTTCATGGGCTTTACTTTTCATACTGGTTGAATAAAAACAAGAGCATCAAAATTTCAGATTTATTCTGAGGATTAGAATTTGAGTTAACTCATAGTTAAAATACCTAGTAGCTAACTCACTAGCATTTTTTCAATTGCACATTAAAAGAAAAGATATTTACCAGAGGAGATGCAAGATCTTGTACTGGCCAAGTCAGGTTCTGAGCCTCAGTATAACTGAATAGATTATGCAGATCTAGTTGGCTGCCTGGAGCAGTCCAGGAAGCTGAAGCTGCAGGCCGGTGTCAGAAAGCAGGGAGCAACAACAGATGTAATGAAAAAAGTGTGTGTTTATGGTGTAGTCTTTAGAATATCTAAAAATTTCCTCGAAACCAATTTTTGAATTGAACAAAGGTAAGAGATGGCCAATTATCTCTTTATCATCTCTCCCCTATCACCCTAACCGTGCCTGAAGACAACACGTTGGAGCCTTTGAACACAGGGATTTGAACTATATCCTCCCTTCCTTCCCTCAAACTTGCATACATAGCAAACTTGCCTGGTAGCTTTATTTTTCTTTCTTCTGTTTTTTTCTTCTGTCTGTCTCTCCTGTGCTCCTGTGTGCATGCACTTCAGATATGAAGCAAGCAGCGCCTTACAAATCTGTGGTCTACCAATGAAATACATCACTAGTTGTACAAAGATGGTTTCTTACCTTTAGCTCAGGCATTTTCCTCCTCCTGCAAGCACAATGACTTTAGGAAACTCAGAGAGAGAGAGAGAGAGAGAGAGAGAGAGAGAGAGAGAGAGAGAGAGAGAGAGAGAGAGAGAGAGAGAGAGAGAGAGAGAGAGAGAGAGAGAGAGAGAGAGAGAGAGAGAGAGAGAGAGAGAGAGAGAGAGAGAGAGAGAGAGAGAGAGAG
>PVJA010000612.1:65969-94201 GCA_004027025.1 Myocastor coypus | reverse complement strand
ACATACTAGGGACAAAGTCTAACAAATTTACAGCTTACACAACTTTTTTAACTAAACGTAACTATGAAACTTCACAGAGGCCAGGTTGTTTTCTCACCTGAGAGAAATGTTAGCCAATTATTTGTTCCACTTGAAAGGAAGTTTATTACAAAAAGTAGAGATTTAAAGCTATCTGGCAAAGGCAATTATGCAAGTTAGTGGCCATGCGATGTGGCAGAAGCTTTTCCACTCTGTCCTACCACAGGCTAGAAAGGAACAGGGCCAAATGCTAATTCCTCATAGAGAGTGATGAGAAAAAAATACATTCAGATCCAGCTGCCCTAGTGAGCTTCTAGAAGGCAGGGAAAGGGACCAGACAGCTCTGCAGGTGACTCTGAGGGAGGAGCTAAGGCTCTTGGGTGAATTGTTCAACATCTGAAGCATTTCATTTAAGCAGACTGAGATGTTTACTATTGTTTTTCTTAATTTCTTAAAATATATTTGGTGTTCTAATAACTTCTTCAACCATTTTATTTCTTAACACCTTATTCCTATAAAAACAGACCAAGGACTTCCTCACTCTCTGGCCACCCACTCCAGGACTCCTTTGTCCTTCATCTTGGTGATTCCCTCCGGTCACTACCACACAGTAACTTTGCGGGTAACAGTAGGCAGGAAGGAACCAATATGCAGTGAGTATTTGCTTGTGCCAGACTTTTTTTTTTTTTTTTCATACATTACGTCATTTAATTCTACAAAAGTAATTTTGTGAAGTAACCTTTGTTATTATAAACTCAAATTCAACAAACCCAGAAGGAGAATCCATGGGAATAACACAGGGCATAGGTTTTTTTTTTTTTTTTTAAAGAAGATGAAATTCCATCCCCCGCTTCCCTTCCAATATTGAAACACTGACAAAAGGAAATTTTAAATCAAACTTTAAGACTAAGAGGTCTCTAACAATAGTTTGGGCTGGGGATGTGGCTCAGTGGTAGAGATTTTGCCTTATGTGCACAATGCCCTGGGTTCAATTGCCAGCACCACAAAAAAGGTTTTATTGTTTTATATAGATGCTAACAAAAATGGGACACATTCCCTAAGCCATCAGCATCATGACCAGACAGCAGTTGAGAAAATGTCCCTGGATACAGAATTTGTAGTATTTTGGAATAAAACTTGGGGGAGAAATAATAATTTACACTGAAATTACATTGGTTATAGATAAGAAGGGCAAGACAATGTGAAGTGGCAAAGTCCCAGAGTAAGATGTCAGTCCATAGAGAGAAGCTTTTGCAAAGTCTCAGTTGGTTTCAAAATCTTTTGTGAAGCTTGGAACACAATGTGGCCTTGACAGTTAATCTGCAGGATACAGAAATGTGAAGCTGTTTGGGTTTTTTTTGTTAATTAACTTAAGATGTGAGACAAAATGATCTTTTCCTTCTATTTTCTGTCTTATAACTTAATTTAGGACTTTTTAAGAGTATTCCTTACCGGTCTAACTCTATATAGCTCAATTATCCTCCTGCCTCATCCTCCTGAGTGCTGGGATAACATTATTGTCACACAACACTTGGCTCCAGAATTGTTTTCTTATCCGATTTATAAAAGGAAGTAATTTGGCTGCTAGATAACTGCAAACATGAGTGATCTTAGGAGAGACCAGTAAAAGGACTATCAGCTAGGCCCAGCCTAGTTGCCAATCTATGGAATTATGAGTTATCTACCATGGCTTGTTTCATATTATTTTTGGGGGACAGGGGAGATTGATTGATTTTTAATGTATTTAGTACAGGGTGTACAGGGTCTCACTATGTAGATCAGACTCATAGTGATTCTCCTGCTTTCAGTCTCCCAAGTTCTGGGATTACAGGAGTGCGCCACCATGTCCAGTCTTAACTGCCCACTCAGCATTCCCTAGGGATGGAGCCAGCACATCATGCCAGGGATCAAAACCTGCCCACTGCACTCTAAGCTGGCACTTTAGTCCTCTAAGCTCTCTGGCCGGCCCTGGGTGGTTTCTTAAGCGGGGATAAGTAAGCGATTTGATCATGCAGTCAAAAATCACCTTTACAGGTTTGAAATGGGCACAGGCTGACAAACTAATACTTATTCTTTTAGATAAATGAGTCTAAACAACCTTAAGTTTCCAAGGCTGCAATATATCACAGTAGCAGCAGAATGATTTGCCTGTGTAAGTATTCACACAAAAGTGCAACCCAAGGGCCATGTTGATAGAAGCAAGGGAATCTGGGTAAGCTGTGCAGATTGATACCCACAGACTAGACAGCTCACAGAACCTTTCAGCATGTGTCAGCACAGATAGATGACATTGCAATTATGATATAACCTGCTCTGGAATTTATCCGTGAAGTTGAGAGGAAGCGGGGTGGTGATCCTGCTTTACTGGGGCAGTTTTCACTATTTAGGTAGTATAGGGACTCACAATAGTAAATTCAAGGAAGAAAATCTCTTGCATAGCTGAGTTTATAGATATGCCTTTGATCTGGAGTGTCTATTGATCTTGGAAATTAGTCTTCATTTTTCTTTTAAAGGATGGGAACCAATAAAAAAGGAAAAGCTTCCCTGCTTTACTTTTCCACAAACTTTCTCTATTCTTTTCATTGAACCAGCTTTGATGACAAATTTCAGAGGCATTTTAGTGTCTTCCCAAGGTATGAGATTTGGAATAAGCAAAGAAGGGGTAACAGACCCTAGCAGTGTTTAAAATTGAATTAGCTTCTCATGAGACCTTATGAATTTCTTTTGGTTGGTTAACTTTATTTCTAGCCTTTTTCTGTCATAATGATGGGTTAAGTATAGGCCAGGTTTTATATACACAGGTGATATGAGAAAATACAGAACTAAAGTAGTTCTGTTTCTGTATTTAATGCCTTTTCATTGTAATTAACCACACATCCATTAATAATTTTTGAGGCCCATTGAGAGAGTGCATGGGGAGTGCTGCAATAGCGAAGAGCCCAGGGCATCATAGATGGGGCTGGGAGGAGACAGGCATCATAGATGGGGCTGGGAGGAGGGGGGCATCATAGATGGGGCTGGGAGGAGGGGGCCTGGCCACAACAAGGTCAGGAAGACTTTCCCAGAGGTGGTGATATTTGACCCACACCACACAAAATGCCTGTTGGCTAGAATGGGCATTCAGCAAGGGAACAGTGTAAGTGCAATGCATCCAGTGAATTGTTTAAGGCAGCATAATTGAAGTGAAGAAAGAGTTGAAAGATTGACGCAGAGAGGGCTTCTGGGAAGGTGATTGTTTTGGCATACATTGGAAGCCAGGGAAATACAGGTGACCTATTACAGATGTCCAAGTGACCTTCTGGACAGTAACTCACTTAAAAAAAAAAAAAAAAAAGACACTCTGTAGGAGTAGGTTGTGTATACCGGAAATCAAAAGCATGCTAGACCAGTCAGTTTCAAAACAGTGAGTAGCAGAATGTGAGGGCAATCTGACTCTGACAACTGTCACCCTATTGATTGCCAGGATATATTTGGCTGATCTGGCTGACTAGGTGGGCATCCCCTTCTCTGTCACTGCTCCCTGTGTGTCCTGCCTAAGCTGCATGCTCCTAGAAGAGGATGACCACTCGCATAGAGGACTTTAAAGGGACTGTGACAAAGTCCTTAAAACAAATATTCAGAATTATTCTTTTGTGGGTATGAAGATATTTACATCCTGGGGTAAGACTATATTATGATACTATTGTATTTGCCATGGTTTATATCTAGTTGCTACACACACACACACACACACACACACACACACACACACACACACAAAGCCTCATGCATTCATGAGGTGGGGACTTCTAGAGTTTAAGCTCAATTCCAAGGATGAGATTATGGGTCTGATACTGCTGGGATTATGGGTGTGGTCTGAGGTGGATATGCTGAGGCGGAGAGTGTGAATATAAGGAGACAGGGAAACAGACTCCTGCTCTGTTGCCTCTGTTGCCATTGCTGCTGTTCCATCACCATGAACTGATGCTCTCTGCCCTGTGCCATTTTGCCTTGGGGCTGGCCAGGTATGTATTGAAACCTCCAGTAACTGTGAGCTAAATAAACCTTTCCTTCCTTCATTTTGGGTATAAGGTATTTGTCCCAGCAATGGAAGAAGAGTAACTGAGACAGTATTATAAATGAATTGTTCTTTATGAAAGTAAATGCAGATAATACAAGCTAGCATTGTGTTAGTTTATAAGCAGTTCAGTTCTGAGAAACATAATCATGGAAAATGATCTGGTAAACAAGTCCCTTGAAAGTATCCATGCTTGCCGGGCGTGGTGGCTCATGCCTGTAATCCCAGCACTTGGGAGGCTGAGGCAGGAGGATTGGTGCGAGTTCGAGACCAGCCTGGGCTACAAAAGTGAGCGCAGGACCAGCCTCAACTGCATAGGGAGACCCTGTCTCAAAAAGACAAAAAAAAAAAAAAAAAAAAAGAAAGTATCCATGCTTGTATATCTGTTGGAAGAGATACTTGCGCCATTCTCAATTTGAAGGCCACTGACCCATGCCAACAAGTTGGAAAACACTATATCCACAGAGGTGGGGGTTATTATAGGGTAATGAGTAGTGTGGCAAACCCATAAAACAATCACTGGTAGAGTTAAGACAGAGGATCCTAGAACAGAAGTCTGCAAGGCAAAGATGGTACTGAGCAAAGTGTTGAATCTTGGAGTTTAGGGTTTCTGTTCTTCACCATTATTTGTGGCCATCATGACCTTGGTAAAGCTTAGTGGTTAGCTGGTTGAGAAAGCAAACACAGGACAAGAGAGGATGGATGTATCCATTGGAAGGCACTGATTAAAAAGACACACCTGGCATAGAAACAGATTATCCTAGTAAATATTATGCATGTACCAAAAAAAAAAAAAAAAAAAAAAGATCAAGATATGGGAGGGAGAGAGAGAAGGGAAAATGGAGGTAAAGAGGAATTAAGAAATGTACATTTAAGGGATGTAACTATCACGTACCATACACATGTACTAATACACTAAAATTTAAATGAAACATATCCTCAAGGATAAAGCGACAGCAACAAAAAATGACAGTACTTCACGAGCATTTCTTAGTTTTGCAATAAGTGGTGTGTAGGGTGAGGAAGGAGAAATGGATCAGTCCACCAAGGTACTATGTAAAGGTAACCAAAGATGAATGTCAATGAGCTCTGCTATAATGGAGTTCATGAAATACAGCATGCGATCTAAGTATTTTGATATTTTTTGATGAATTTATTAGTTTTCCTGAGTGACTGAATCATGCCCATCTGCACTGGTATTAACTATAGAAATGCTCTTAATTTCTTTCTTCATTTCATATGTGATCAGTGGTGTTATATAATTTTCATTTGTTTATGAATTCTTCTGGTTTCTTTTGCTGATTCCCAATTTAATTGCAGTATAATCTGATAATATGCATGGGATAATTTTAATTTCTTTGCATTTACCTAAGCATATTCAACATAGTCTATTTTAAAGAATGTCCCATGTGCAGGTAAGAATGTGTATTCTGACGTTCTGGGATAGAACACTCTGTAGACATTGACTAAGGCAATTTATTGAAAAGTTTGGTTTCATTCTGATAATCCCCTGCTGATTTCTCTAGCTGATGTGTATTTGTGACAAGGGTTGCTGAGGTCCCCCATTATAATTGTATTAACACTTGATTTCTTATGTCTATTGATATTTGTTTTATATAGTTGGGTGCAGTACTATTTGTTGCATATATATTTATTGTTATCTCTTTCTCTTTGTCTCCTTTACAAGAATGTAATGAACTTGTCTCTCGTAATTAGTATTGGTTTGAAATTGACTTTCTGTGCAAGTAGAATATCTACTTGTTTTTTTTCTAGGTTCCTGTTGCATGTAGTATTGTATTACAACCTTTTAACTTTGTGTATGTTTTTGAATTAAATGTGTTTTCTCTGTGCAGTGCAAAACTGAATCTTATTTCTCAAACAATTATGCCAGTGAATTGAGACCATTAATCTTGATGGTTTTAACATATATTAACTTATCCTTGTCATGTTATTGTCCTGTCATTGATTTTCCTTTTCCCCGTTTAACTGGTTGTCTTGCCAGATGGATTCATTCCAGTGAGGCTTATGGATTTGTAGTCCCTATTACCTCTTGCTAGAATGTCCTTCAGAACATTTTGGAATGCTGGTTTGGTGGTCATGAATTTCCTCAAATGTTGTTGTGGAAGTTTCTTATTTTGCTATGAATTTTGAAAGACAGTTTTGCAGGGTACATCAATATGAGCTGGAGGTATTATTCATTTAGGGCTTAAAATATTTTACTCCAAGCTCTCCAAACTTGTGGGTTAGAGAGGTCTGCTATGATTATGATGGCTTTCCTTTAAGATGATGTATATTCTGATGTTAATATTTTTATTTTTTATTATTTTAATGAGAAAAAAGATAAAATAGCAACGAAACAGTTTCAAAACAGGTTAGTATGACAGTTACAACAATTAATAAATTGCATATTGCTGTATTTGTAGTAGCTATTCAAGGACAAGTTTGTGCTGTTAATATTGTATTGTGTTAAATTTTTGGAAACATGAGTAGGCCTTGGTGTAATTTTATTTTTGATCATGGTTAAGTGGAGTTCTACATATGCCACTAAGCTGTACATCAAATTCTTTTTCCCAGTTTGGGAAGTTTTCAGTCCTTACTTCTGTAAGCAAGTTTGTTTGTTTTTGTTATCGCTTGCTTTTTCAGCAATTCCTATCAATTTTATGCTATTCTTCTTTGCATCATCTAGCAACTGTTGGATTGATTTCTCATGGTCCCTTTTAATTTTAAGAAATTTCTTTTTATGGTCACTAACTACATTACTATCTCCTAGATCTGATATTCTGTCCTCACATAGGTTTATTTTGCTGCATATGCATTCAATGGAATTTTAAAATCTTTTATCTGAATTTGTTTCATGGATTAAATATTTGCCTATGCTTGGTGTTCATGGCTTTCATCATTTTCCTAAGCACCTTTGTTTTTAAAAATCTATACCTGCTCGAAAGTCATTAAACATCTCTTTCATTATAGTGACCATCTCTGTAGCTACATCATAAATTGTGATTTGAGGGGCCCAGCAGGATGGATCAGTGGTCTAAAGTGCCTGCTTAGAAAAGCTTAGGGACCGTGGTTCGATCCCCGGCACCATATGCTGTGCCAGCCCTACCCTCAGGGCAGGCTGAGCCGGCCATAAAATAAATAAATAAACAAACAAACAAACAAACAAACAGAAGTTCTGAAACAAGAAAAAAAAAACAATAAAATTAAAAACAAAAAAGAAATTGTGATTTGAGTTCTTTTGGAGCTTAATGCTTTCTGCTATTACCACTCCAGAAATTCCAGGTGGGAGGCTTTTGAAGTATTCCAACTCATTTTCCCCTGGATTTGCTTTTGGTATGCTCAAAGTCTGACATTCCATCTTGCCTAAGTGCATTCACATTTTTAAAAATAGTTTAATTCATGGGGGTGATACTTTTAAATTGCTTCTGGTAAGTAGCTTTATTGCTAGTAAACCTTAGGAAATGACTACTTCTCAGAAATGTCCTCCAGAAGAAGCTAGCTTTTGAGTGTTGAGTGTGTTGTAAAATGCTATCTCTTCAATTTATTAGGGATAAAAAATTGTTACATGTTTGGCCCAGTCTGGTACTGGCCTATAGTATATTTATTATTATTATTATTATTATTATTAGACAATTTCAGTCTCAGAATACTAGGAAGAACAACTGTTCAGAATAGTTAGGGCACCTTGGCTAAAGCACTACAATCAATACTAACAATAGCATCAAACACAGCCTAAAATGTGACAAACTGTAGTAACCATAAATTTGCCACCTTTAACCATATGAACTAGAATTGTGGTTGCATAACACCATTTAAAGCACACCAGCAAACTTTATACAGTAAATAGTCCTCAATATGGTGATTTAAGTTTAAGAAGAGTTAGATGGGAAAAAAAATAAGAGAAATAAAAGATTTCTATAAATAAGGCTGTAAGATAGAGTATGCAAACTTTAGGAAACTCATGAAGAAAACAGGAGGGAAAAGAGAGGTGGAAAGAATAAAAACCAAGAATAGAACTAGAAATAATGTTTACGCTCATATAAAAAAAAGAACCAACAAGAAAAATGAAAACAAAACCAAAATCAACTAGAATAACTGCTTGCCTGGCAAGCACAAGGGCCTGATTTCAACCCCCAGTTAAAACAAAACAAAAAAAAAAAAGTCAAGAAAAAAAAAACAGGTCCACTTCAAAACACATCTCTGAGGGGTGAGGGAGATAGCTCCATAGCACAAGTGCCTTCTGGGCAAGTGTAAGGTCGTGAGTTCCAATCCTAGTCCTGCAAAAACAAAAACAAAAAAACACATTTCCACTGTCACTGGTAGACAAAATAGACACAGTCCAGATGCACGTTGATTAATCCTAGCAAGCCAGCTACAGATTTACAGAGGGGTCATTAACAATCCCAGGAAGCCTGACCATACCTGTAGATCCACTGAAGTTGAGGCTGGTTTTCTCAGTGCAAAGGTGGAACCCAATTTGTTCAGCCTGCAGCAGTCAGTGTACCTCCTACCATCCTGAACTCAGCTTCCTAACTTTTGCTGACTTGAATATGGTTCTGCCTCACCCTGACGCTGGGGCCACTAGATGGAGCCAGCCCACAGCTGGTACTGAGTCCTGAGCTCATCTGGCCCTTCTCTAGGATGGCTATAGGCCAATCACCCTCTTTTGGGGGACATCTGAATTCTAATAACTCATAAGCCACTGTAGTCTGTTGCATCTACTGCTCTGTTTCACTGGTGGAGTTTGTCTTTAGAGGTGCTAGGCTCACCAGTATTCACCATGTGTGTGCAGATTCAAGCAGCCCCTCCCATGCAGTGTGAGTCAGGACTCTGGAACAAGATGCCACTTGCTAACTCTTTTTTTATTGAAGTCTCTCTCTTCATTCCCCTTGTTGGTTTCCATTCTGATTTTAGATCTTTTCTAGTCGCAGGCACCCACTTCCCTCCTTTTCTTCCTCATATTTCTATATTCTAATGGTGTCTGGACAGCAAATCTTAGAGAGGCTCCTTCTGTGCTTTTAACCATTCTGCTATCTTCCCCCAGAAGAGAAAATATTTTTTTCTTACATAACTATAATTCAGGTAATCAAGCTGGTAACAAGAAAACATAAAATTTCAGGAATATTATCATGTTGTCAAAGTTGATCTTGGGGACAGATTATTTCTTACTAGGGGAGAAAATTTAAAAACTGGGAAATTTTTTTTTTAAACTAAGCATAAAAGAAAAAGAATGAAGGGGTGTTTATTATTTTTAATTTTGTGGCTTGAGGGAGCAAACTTAGGGGTTTATATATGGTAGTGAAGTACTCTTGTGTGGAGTTATACCCTCAGACTCCTTGACTTGTTTTTATTTATTTATTTTTTGTGGGTCTGAGGTTTGAACTCACGACCTTGCACTTGCCAGGCAAGCACTTGTGCCCCCGGCCCCCTTGACTTATTTTTAAAATGGGCAATAAAATAGATTTTAGTTAGTTTAGATCTTTGTGTAGTATTTGATTTCTACTTCTCAACAGCAGAGCCTTGGGTACAAATTCTACATATAGCTGTGATTTGTGTAACTCTCCTTTATGTCATCAAAGAAAGTAGGACTAGATCTTGACAGTGACAAAGTGAAGAAAGATTGGAGAATAGTTTACTTGATAAAAAGTACTTGAACAATGCTTTCTAAAAAATTCTTCAACATTCTAATTTTAATGTCATCTCTGAACACATTTTGATGTCCAAAGTACTATGAAATTGAATTAAAAGGGATTAGAAAATGAATTTAGTGCCTTTCTTCTAGTTTTAACATAACAACTAAAACTGCATAGGTATTATTTTAATGTGGAGTAAATTAGAAAAGTTGAGATAGACTATAAGTGATAAAGTGTTGAATAAGCTGGCAAATTATGGTTTTTCTAACCATTTTTATATACTAAAGAAGAACTGGAACAGAAAGAATTAAGCAAAAATATCACTTTAAAAAGTTAATGATGGGTGAGATAGCTCAGGGGAGTAAGGGCCTGCTTAGGCAAGGGTCAGATTCCTCCCCCACCCTGCACCATATGCTGCATGGTCCTGTGCCCTGGGCATGCTGAGCTGGCCACTGAGTCTGGGTGTGGTGGTGCATGCCTGTAATTCTAGTGCTGGAAAAGCTGAAAACAAGAGGATCACTACAAGTCCAAGATGTGTAATGATGAGACCCTGTACCAAATATATTAAAAAAAAAAAAAAAGTTAATAATGCACAATTATGCACACAAACACACCCCCAACCCCTAAAAGTTTTGGAGTGATTATAAAATTCAAGCATTTTAATATACTAAAATTTTTGAATTCATGTGAATTTGTTGCAGTGGAACTTGTTCTTACCTGTCTCCATAAATACACTGTTCACACAAGGATAATATTCTTTACCGACTAAAGATAAGGAATACTTTATGGGGTCAACTTCTTAAAAAATACAATTAAGAAGCTGTAAATCTCTTACTATTCTTGTGTATTTCTCAGATTTCACCTTAACTTTGTCCAAACAGGAAAGTGTTTGGAAGACACTGGTTGCAACCTAAAAAGTGAAGGAGCTATCAATTTCTCCCCGAATTTTTCTGATACTATTCTTTATATATTATTAATCTGTATTTATATTTAGCCCCATAGTCCGGTATTAGTCCATCTATTCCGGGCACAAAGCCATTAGCAAAGAAAAGGAGAGGGAGACAAGGGTTGCTCTTCTTACTCATTTCCTATGTGTGATGAGGATACAGACAAATAACACCATTTGGCTGCTTTGAAAATGAATAGAGACTGTTTGGGGTAGACATCTCAGGGCTGGTTTATATAACTTTCACCTTAAGAAGATAAAACAACAAAGGTTTTTTTGAAGTACTTAATTAAAAGCTTGTAGAAATAAGTGCAGGAAAATTACACACCCATAAAAACCCTCCAGTTCCATCCAAGAGGAAATTTTCTCTGCAGCGCTGTCACTCCTCATTTACTGCATCATTTGGACAACATGTCTCATATTTCCACAAGGTTTTTACATGATCTCTAAATGGGCAGAAAGGGTGAGGAACATTCTCGGTAGTACAGGGACACAGTGTGGATCTCCCACGTTGTCATCTACTTTCATTTTTCCATTAACAAGTGAGGCTGAAGGGTAGTGTTTGATGGCTTTGTCCTGAGTCTGAGATGCTAATAACTTACACATCAAGAGGAAAGCTGTGAAAACTGCCACTGTCTTCTTTCTTATTACTCCAAAGGATGAGTGTAATTCAGTCATAATGAAGGTTCTTAAATGTTCCTCCCAAAAACCTTTTCCTATCAGGAAAGCCTGGAATCTGCAGGTAAGAAAGACAACTGCATTTAAGATTCAAGCAGAAAATGTTTGAAACCTAGTATTAATATTTTCCCCTTTTTTACTGTTTCTGTCAGCCTCTGTTCACTACTGAACCAGTTTTCTGAGGTTTTGCTCAGAAAACCATAGAAAATTAATAAAAAGAAATTGCACCAAAGTGGAAAATATTTGCCAAATATTTGTCACCAAATTGGTGACAGTGTTATCACTTTTGTAGGTGTTATCACCTACAAAAGAATTATGTGCATTTTCACACATGCTGGACATAAATGGGAATCTTAAACAAATAATTCTCTTCTATTATAAAATAATCATGTGCTTAGATTCTTCTTATATTTTAAAAAATGTATTTATTTATTTATTTGGTACAGGGTCTCATTATGCAGCTTGGGTTTGTAGTTATCCTCCGTTCTCAGCCTCCATGGTGCTATATTACAGGAGTGCACCACCATACCCAGTTCAGTTGTTAGCACGGCAAATGGTAGCCAGGAATCAAAGCTGGGTCTTTGTGTTTGTCAGGCAGGCACTTAGACCACAGAGCTATCTTTCTCTGCCTTCTTCTTGTATTTTAAGTCCTTGTTTTCCTTTGTGATTGTCTCATATTTAATTGAACCAAAGAAAATAAGTTGCTTATGACTAAAAGAGATTCTCTCATTGTTTTAAAAACAGTTCTGAAATTAAATTTCAATACCATCTTTATTCAAATTTAAAACCCCATTTTATTAAGAAAACAGATACTAACCTGATTACCATCTCTTAAACAGTATCTCATCTCTATGACCTGTGAGAAACAAAGATTTTAAGAACTAGTCTACTTTTACTTGGAAAAAAAGCTGATCATAATGGCCACTAATGGATCTAAACGAAACATACTTAAAATAAGGATGTTTAATAGCTGTAGATATTTAGTAGTAAGTGAAAATCTGGTACAAAGAGATCAGTATTGTGGGACTATTTCCATAAAAGCTTACTCCACTCTAAAAAAATATGAATTAGAAATTTAAAAATGAACAAATAAAAACAACTAACAGAATAATAAGATCCTATGCAATTCAGAGTATGGTTGGAAATCTGTCTCTAAGTTTCTCTGTAGTCAGCCCCAAAATGTTCTGAACAGAATCCATAATATAAGCATTTGACTCTTAAAAGAGTACACCTCTTCCTTTAAGAGAAATTTGTGTAAAGCACTGAGCTGCCATGTTCATGTAGTAAACAGTGGGTACAGTGACAAATTCTGTATTTTCTTATTGTAGACAAATGACACAAAATTAAAAACAATCAATTAGCTTCCTTCTATATTTCAGCTGCAACCTTAATTCTATAGTGTCTATATCTGGCTACTAGGAGAAATAAGTTAAAGCAATGGATGGACCTTCACAAATCCATCACTTCTACTGGACAGAAATGCTAAACATTTACATGATAATGTAATGAGTTTAAGAGCATCATGTTTTCAGATGATGAAAACCTTTTAATAAAAGTGAATTTCAACATGAGAAACACAGCAATGGTTGCAGAGGCAGTGTTATTTTTGTTACATAGAGGTGCTGTGACAAGGAAAGTTCATCAGGTAATAATTAAGACTCAATGAAGATAAACTTGAAGGCATTTAAATCTGGAAGCTAAGAAATATCTTGAATGAGAGCAAGGCATGTTTTTATAGGCCCATACCAGGTTGCTCTCACTGGCATGAGAGCTGAAATATCTATATCCTTTCTTTCTTGGAGACTATAGGTCAATTAGTTTAAGACACAGAGACCCAGGGAAAACTGGTTGCAGAGGTAGAACAGCTGTGTACTGATTGGGATACATCTCAAAACACCTGACCCCACAAAAATGATGACAGGAAAGTCTTATTCTAGATTCTAGCATGTCTAGAATAGGAATTACACTCTTCACACTAACTTTGAGAAGATTTGCTAAGTGGAAACTGGGCAAAAATTAACTGACCAAGTGCCTAGGTTTCAGGCCACTACCTCAGTCTAACTGTCTACCCCAGTTGCTACTCCACAGACATTTTGTTGAGATGAAGGTAAAAAGAAGTTATCTTTTTGCTTCTGCTAATTTTTGCCATGAACTTAAAGTCTTTCTCTTACTAAATCATGCTGCATTCTTATGATCAACCAAAGAGCTTTTCATTTAAAAAATAAAGCCCTGCCTGATGACATAAGTATGGCTAGTTTACAACACTTTGCTTCTCTAGCATATAACTTACTACATCTTTTCAAATGTTAAAATCAGTAATTAAAAAAATTAAAACAATATACTATGGATCCTTCACAGGCCAGACATAGCTATATAGAATGCTGCTCTTAGGGGTTAGAATTATGTAAGATAGGAGGGACTAAAGATTTAAAGTAAATGGAAGTTACTATTCTTTAAATTTGGAAACAGTATGGAGAAAAACTGGTTCTTTCCAGTGCTTCCTAATATTTTTCATGTTATGGTATTCTAATTTGGAGGACAATAATGACACACTTAGCAAAAGCTAATGTGTATAAACACTGTGAAGTCAGTGACTCTGGCTCTCCTTGTGCAGAACTCTGATGCTGTGAGAACCAAAGGAATAATATGTGGGCACATCTGTACCCTATTTGTCAGTTAAGAAGTTCTGTAGCAAAACAAAAACTTCCTACTGGGCTGGCTAATTAAACAGGGAAGGAACTGAGGTTCCCTCAAGTTTACCTCATATGTTATATGTTGCTATAACGAACAAAATGGCCAAATAAAGCTAAACAAAAAAAAAAAAAAAAGAAAAAGAAAAAGACAAGAAAAATGGTCCATAAGAATAGCTGTAAGGAAGGAAATGCTTTTTTTCAGTTATATTTAAAAAGAAAAATATAGAAATTAATCTACAATAATACATAGAGAGAAATATCTAATTTTTACTTTGTTATGGTATGGAATGTCAACATTGAGTGAAAAACTTAAACTTGGTCAATACTACGTGCAATGCAGTTGAATGGTCTTGTGCAAGAAAAACAAAAAGTGCCCAAACTTGCAGTATGTTGGGTCGATCTACATTTTCATTCTAGCTCAGTGACAAAACAATGATGTTAGCAGATCTGATGAAAATAATGCAAGTTTTAATTTTTATTGTTATTTTTTGCCTTTTTGAGACAGGGTCTCATTATGCAGTTCAGGCTGGCCTTGAGCTCACTGTTGTAGCTCTGCCTGAACTCCTACCAATCCTCCTGCCTCAGTCTCCCAAGTGCTGGGATTACAAGTGTGAGCCACCACGCCTGGCTGCACAAGTTTCTGATAAGGTAACATTATAGAATCAGGAAGATTATATAACCGTACAAAGAAATAGTATTGCTTATGTGGAGAATAGCTGACAGAATAAAAATAATTAAGGTTTTAAATGTAGCCTTTCCAGTGCAGTTTCTTTCGGAGGTTAGAAGGCTGAAAAAACTACTCAAAGAGATAGAAAACAGGTAATTATAGTTCCTTTAAGGAGAGCTATTAGGTATCTTTTAATCTAATGCTTTTGTCTATGCTAAAAAGGCTGGGGATAAAATAAACACGTCAACAAGCCAAAAGCAATGATCTCAACAGATAGGACTGATCGACATAGTTATTATTTAGGCTGTGAAGTTCTGAATGAAGAAATAAGGGGACATAACATTCTACAAAGAGTTCAAACCTCCATAATGTATAAATTAAGTTTAAAAATAACTTAATTAAAGTCATTACCTTATCAAAAAACCTACTGAGCTTGACAGCATTTGAAGAACCTGCAGCTAAGTACCGAGGATTTGTGCAATCCTAAAAATATAAGATCCACAGATAAAGGTTAGGGGCAAGGCTTTTACTTATAACTGTTCCTCTTGCAGATCTCTAGACAACTGAGTACTCTCATAAGATAATTCAAATAATTTTCTAAAAGTACAATACAGAAAACAAACAAAATTACCGGAGAAAGATAAGACCAGTTATTTTTTGTCATCTAAGCAATTTTATTTTTTATTTATTTATTTTTTTAATTTTTTAATTTTTTAATTTTTTTATTTTTTTTGTCTTTTTGAGACAGGGTCTCATTATGCAGTTAAGGCTGGCCTTGAGCTCACTTTTGTAGCCCAGGCTGGTCTCGAACTTGCACCGATCCTCCTGCCTCAGCCTCCCAAGTGCTGGGATTACAGGCGTGAGCCACCACGCCCGGCTCATCTAAGCAATTTTAAAGCACACTGAGCCAATGATTTCCTTATGAAATAATTCACAAAAGAAGACAGAATTTCTGGTAGTTTATTTACCATAAAATTGAAGTTCTAATCAGGCAACCTATTTACATTTACCCTCCCAAACCAGAAACAAAGCCATGACAAACAGTAAACACTTCATTTTTTAGGATTACTCACAGTGTTCAATAATTAAGTACTATGCAATTCACAGAATAATAAGCAGCAAAGAAGAGCAAAAAACAGAAAGAAGCGATGCCAAGCATTTCTTTTTTTGTAAGTCACAAAGATCTGTTTTACATAATAATAAGCAATGGGTATATTACTATTATTTAATATAGTAAGACTATTCAAAATAGAAAAAAAAGATGGTGCCCAGAAGAGATAAAATAGTCTGGAACATTAGAACATCAAAATAACATAAAAATCTTAAAATGCTTACTGTCCTTCTTCTGGAATTCCAGTGACGCATGGGCTCTGCTTATCATCATTCACTTCCATCTCAGGACTTGACTGTGTATGTACATTGATGTTTATGTCAAACACTACCTTACCATGGACTTTGAAGATGTTACAAAGCTCCTTTCCAAGAATATTTATCTTTGTCTATGGACCTTCTGTGTCCCTACATGATCTCTTTCCAGTGAAGTTAGAATGCTAATAATTAAAACAACTTTGCATTTACTCAGGCGGAATAACTTTGATTCTATTTTTTGTTTGTTTCTGAGACAGGGTCTTGCAATGAAATCCAGATTTGCCTTGAACTCACTATGTACCTCAGACTGGCTTGGAACTGAAAGCAATACTCCTGCCTCAGTCTCCTTAGTGTTGGGATTAGAGGCATGCACCTGTATACCCATTAATATAAGGTATTGGTAAACTGCACAGGTTGGCCTTGAAGTTCCAACTTCAACCTCAATATCCCAAGCATCTGCGATTACAGGTACAGGCCTCCATACCCATACTTCATTAGCTTTTAATCTAGGACTTCACATTTACTTGGCAAGTCTTTCTGACTTTTGTCTCCATTTGACACTTCCCTGTGACCAATGTTCCTCATTATTTTCTTCCCTGTATCCTCATGATTCTATCATTTCTGCTGTGTTCTTGAAGCTCCATAATGATAAAAGCCAAAGCATGCTGTATTTGAACTCTTTGGAAACTAGGCATGTAAAGTTCTACTACTTATGTACCTTTACATCTTGATAACAAATAAGGTTGGTTGTGATAGGAACCCATGGCCATTAGAAACACATGCATTCAGAAATATATTGAAAATTAGGACAAATTAGGTGTATGCAAAGGTAAAGTTCTCTTTGGAAATAATTCTTGAAGTTAACCCCAGGACTTGTTTTTTTTTTCAGGACCGGGGTTCAAACTCATGACCTTGCACTTGCCAGGCAGGCACTTGTGCCACGGAGCTATCTCCCCAATGCCTAACCCCAGGACTTTTTCAACACAAATACTATGCATTTATATAGCAATGATTCTTGGAAACATCATGGTCCAATGTTGACTACCTGGATACTTATAATGAATATTGCACAGAGGCTCTACAGGAAAATTTACTTTCTACAAAGCAAAATATAAAAACTAGTGAGATGGCAATTAGTCATGGGGATATTATATGGAGTTGAACTAAGCAGCATTTACAAATGTTGATTCACAGAGCAAGAACATCAAAACCACCTGAATTAATTTATTAAAATTACAGAGCTTGGGCTAGGAGTGTTGGTTAGAGGCAAAGTGTGTTCAGCCCAACAAAGGTCCTGGTTTTGATTAGCAGATTCACTTAAAAACAAAACAAAATTATAGGCTTTATGTCAGATTTTATGAAAAAAAGCTCTGGCTATAGGGACCAGGTATTAAAATTTTTTCTCAAGTGCTATTAGTAATATGCAATCATCTGTGGGTAATTGCTAATCTAGATCAGTGGTGGTGAATCTATGGCACATATGCTGCAGTGGGATGCTTGTGTCATTCAAAGCTCTGGAAGGTTCACCATCACTGGTCTAGATGATTTCCAAGAATTCTTCCAGCTTCTAAAACTTTAATGTCAGTTGAAAGTTTAGTTAAATGTGAAATAGAGTGCTTTATTTGACCCATGTTATGTTGGACTTGCCATCTCTATTTCTTGTCTTCATCTTTACAATAGGGATAGTATGAGTACCTAGTTCCTAGGGTTGATGTGAAGATAATTCATGTGAGATAATACACCTAAAGCACTGGAACCATGATTGAAACATATGTCCTCACTTAATACTGGACATTAGCATTATTAAACCTTTCCCACTGCACATTTGGAACACAGTGCACTGAATATGTTACAGAAATCCAACTATATAATGACAAGTAAACCTCACTAAAGTTGTTGATTGAGATCCTTCCCTGAGTAATGGTAACTTGTTTATATGAAAACTACTTCTCAGCTCTCTTTGTCCTCTGTTCTAATTGAACTAGTTATCTCGGGAATGGACACAATCCTGGCTATATCCATAGTACAGACAAATTAGTTTTTATGATTCCTACTTTATAGCTTATAAACTTCTATGTGTCTGTTTGGTTGCTCTTTAAGGTTAATTTTGTTACTTAAGCAGCTAAAAGATCCTTATGAAGTAAAAAATAATCAAATGTAGTGCCATCTTAATCTGTTTAGTTATTTTGACTTTGATGTTATTTAAAACTCTTTTCAAGAAGTTTGGGGCGGGGGATATAGCTCAGCAGCACAGCACCTGCCTGGCAAGTGCAAGATCCTGAGTTTGATTCCCAGTACCAAAAACAAAAACAAAAACAAAAACAAAGCAGTCTAGTATGTCAGCATACATGCTCAAAGTGACTGATAATCTAGAAATAGCAACTACACTTGACTACATCATGGACTGAAACCTCGATATCCTGATTTTGAATATAAAGCTTTGTTCAATATAAGTCTTTGGTTTTGCTTTTATCTGATAGTAAACAAACACTTAGTAGTGAAAATACACACCAAATTAATCTCTTCTGCATTGAAATCCTCAGCCAGGAAAGCAGTTCTAGTTAAAACTTCATGGCGCTTGGTTTCATGAATCTGGTCCAGTTTAGTTCCTATTACCAACAGTGGGATTTGGTTATCAGCAAACTTTTCCTGATCATAATCCCTGCAGTAAATAACAACAAACAGGTGAATGCAATTTACCTTTCTAATGAGATGTATAATTTTAAATGCAAGTAGCTTACACTGTTTTATTGATTCTTGCTCATTCATCACACATAAACCTATTTTTTTCTCAGTTTCTTCCATCTACTCATTCAGTCATCAATCCACTATAACATCTGTTGAGTTTTAACTATTTACCTATTTAAAATTTGTTCTCATGTATCTTCCTAACAGACCATTTAACAACTGCGTGCCCAACTGTTACACCACAGTTGCATGTCTTGGCTTTCACCGCAGTTCTGTCTTGTAAGGATAATAGCTCAGAATATTTCTTAATGCAGAAACAGAGAACTGACTGAAACCTTAGTGTAGAGAAAACTTGGGAGCCTAGTGTGGTACTCAGGCCTGCTGTCAGATAGGAATGGCAAGTTTCTGGATACCTTTTGAGGCTGCCTAACTTCTAGATTGCACACATTTCTGTCTAGAAATTTAAAAAATGGATTGTTTCAGCAAAAGAAATGGAAAATTAAATTCAATATGGGATCTACAACTTAGAAAGAGATTGATTAAATGAATAGAAATGAAAGGAAACAGTTGAAATATAAGATGAATAATAAAAGGAAAGGACTTAGTATCAAGCAATTGTTTGTCTTGACATGAAAATCATGAGATACAGAGGAAAGATAATTAGAATTCTTTAGGGTTAATTCCTTGGGCCACCAGCTATGGCATCTTTTTTTTTTTTTTTTTCTTTTTCCTCTATACCTAAAGATCAGAGCAATGATATAAATACTCTTATCAAACATAAAGTCCATGGTTATTGAATTAATTTAAATTCCATTTACATATTGGTAGCAGAACAGATTTGGATTTCTAACACATGAACTCACTTTATAATTGTCAGCAAAGTCTGCTTTTGAACAAACTATGACAATAAATCAATATTGCATAATATAATAATAGAATCCAGTTGAGAATAGTTTTTCTTTTGCTTTTTATATTACTTTCTTTTTTGTAATCAGAATTGGGGCAGGGATGATGGTAAGCAATGTTACTATGCTCTTCGCAATAATTTCTGAGCTTTAGCAACTATTGTCTTAGAACACAATTATTATACAAATATTATGTATACTGCATCAAAGCCAATCATAATAGCTCATGATCATAACTTTTGATGCTTCTTATCAATGTTAACATTGTTAGGAGATATAGTCCAAAACTGAAATTTGATTTAGAGAATGAAGTTTTAAGAGTGTTCTCCTCTAAAATTGTTTTTTTTTTTCTTATATTCACCAATTCAGCCTCACAAAAAGTTCTGTACATTTTCTATCAAATAGCCTCTTTAGTACAAACACAAGTCTTGTATATTCTTTGCACATTAACATACATAAAGCATATACAAAGTCTGTTCTCTTTTTAGCATTCCTTTTTTCTCACTTCCTTTCATTTGATCTTGCAACCTTTTTAAACCACTAAGTGAAAAATTGATGGAGAATTTTACCCTGGGTGGATAAGGCTGATAACTTCTTAAAACTGTAAGACAGATAACCAAGTGCCGTTTTATATGGTCACTGCCATTTTGGGAAAACAACAGCAAAAATACTCTGCAATTTTTATAATGTTATACTTAACTACCATTGAGAGAAAACGTAGGATTCAGGTACCAAGGTTTAAAAAACACTACAGGAATACATAATCAGCAAACTGCAGACCTCAGGAAAGTATATAGAACAAAAAGAGCCATTTTCTTCTGCACATCAACACTAAGCAGTCTTTAAAAAAAAAAAAAGGGGAGATAAAAGAAACTAAAATCAAATATTATGAGAAAAACTCTCTATTTATTCTTTATTTTTTAATTTTGAAGGGAATATATGTATGTATGTATGTATGTATGTACGTATGTATGTGTTTGGTACAGCCACAATGGGCCAGCTGGCAGGATATGCAGTACTGGGGATTGAACCCAGTTGCAAGTGCTTAGACCACCGAACTATTTTCCTACCCTGAGCAGAACCTTTTTAGATCCTACTTCAAATATATCAAATGAAGCCCATGAAATAATTGGGGAAGTTAAGTCATCTATCCCAAACATTGAAATTTTCAAATCTTTGCTTAAAATTCCAATATGTTAGCCAGAAAAGTTTAAGGAACAAGAATGTAAAGAGAAAACATTTCATTATGTTCATCATTATGGGTATTTCAAGAATAGATCACTATGTATCCAAGAATTAAAATAACATTTGTGTGTTAGAGAATTATTGTTAAATTTTCAGAAGTGACAATCATGATCGTTATGTGAGAACGTTCTTGTTCAGTGGAACAAGTGCTTGCCTGGCAAATGCAGAGTCCTGAGTTCAATCCTTGGTATCACCAGAAAAAAAAAAAAAAAAAAAAGTCCCTGATCTTTATAGCTATACATGTGAATAAAATCATTGGATGTCCACCTTTTCTTTCAAAATAATCCATTTGGGGGTGAGAGAAAGTGTGGAGTGGGTAGAAATCTGGATGAAACAAGACTGGCTGTGTGCTGCTAATTGTTAAAGCTGGGTGACCCATCCACAGGGGTTCATTTTCTATTCTGTATATGTAAGTATGTTTAAACACATAAAACATAAAAAACATGTAACAAAATTTAGTAAGTTTTTAAACATAGCTCAAAATTTAGCTGATATAAAAGATATAGGTTATGCAGTTTTGTTCTTATCGTTGTCCCCATTTGCTATTTCTCCTGATCCTTAGAAGGAAAACCATTTTTATTACCACTGGTTTTCATCTCCTACTGATTTTTTTTTTTAAGAAAAGTATATATTCTTATTTACCCATTTATTATTTATTTAGAGCTAGGTATTTTCTGCATCTTTATTTTTAAACATTTTAATTAGCAGTGCCTATTTGCTATACAAAATAGTGGTTTTGCTACATTTACATGTATATAACATACTTGCATCACCCCACCATTATGTGGTCCTCTGACCTTCCCTCCTCAGGCTTCCATTCCCTTCCTCTTTTCTAATAGTCTCTTTTGCTTTCTATCATCTTTTTATCTGCCTATTAGACCCAACACATGAGAGAAAACATGTGATACTTGTCTATCAGAGTCTGGCTTATTTTTAACCATTTTTCTGTAAATGATATAATTTATTTATTTTATTTTATTTTATTTTATTTTATTTTTGAGACAGGGTCTCACTATGCAGTTGAGGCTGGCCTTGAGCTCACTTTTGTAGCCCAGGCTGGTCTCGAACTCGCACTGATCCCCCTGCCTCAGCCTCCCAAGTGCTGGGATTACAGGCGTGCGCCACCACGCCCAGCGATATAATTTATTTTTTATGCTGAATATTCTACTGTGCATTTTGATTATTTAAACATAATAATACATCTTTAGTAAATCTCTGTATTTTAAGACACACAGAAAGCTTTCCAGCAGTTAAAGAGCATTCTAGTATACAGACATGCCATTATTTAAAGAATCTTCTATTGGTGGACTCTAGCCTTGTTTCCAAATCTTTTGCTGTTATAAGTATCACTGCAGTATTATGTTCTTATTATATATCTGCATGTCTCTATAGGAGTAAAATGAAGCCATAGGGTCAAAACGTAAATGCATCTATAATGTTTACTGCTACCTTGAATTTCCTGATACCATCGCAAATTTCTTCCTGATATGAATATACTGCCTCCTACTCTCCAATTTAAAAATAAATTTCCTGAGTAATAACATAAAAGAAATCAATGAAACCAAGTCTTCTTTCAAGAGATCAATAAACTGATAAATTGCTATAACTCGGACAAAGAAGAAAAGGAAAACAAGCAAAATTAGGAATGAAAGGGTATAATGCTACAGAATCAAAAAGATAATAAGCAAATATTATATACAACTCTATTCACATAAATTCAACAACTCAGATGAATTCCTCAAAGAACAAAAATTAGCAAAACTCATGAGGAGAAGACAGGAGGGGGGGTGGGGGAAAGAGATATATCTATGTATGTAAGCAGGAGGCTTGTACAATTGTACTGTGAATTTCTGCTGGCCTATGGAAAAGGCCAGTTGGTGCTTAATTTGTTTTGTCTCCTTTTTTCAAGTCTTTAACCTTTTTCTCTTCTTAATTTGTTTCTTTTTTTCTTCTTCCAATTTTGCACACATATATCTGGTAATATGAACAACTAATTTGAAGATAACACTATGCAATACAACAAATACTGTGAAATTCATGTCATTCTGTTTAGTAAAATTCTGTATCATCTGTAATTTTTCTGTTTTAATTCTATTTTGCAGTCTCTTAAATAATTACCAAAATTCATCTTAGGTGAAATGGACAGTCCTATAATTATTAATGATATTTAGTTTAAAATTAAAAACCTTTCAAATAAGCATTATGTAGGCCCAAATGGCCTCATTAGTAAATTATAACAAAACTCAAAGAACATCAAATATGCACAATATGTCTTTCAGAAAACTGAACAATAGAGATATTGCCAAGTTATTCTATGAGGTCAATATTTTCTTAAAACTACAACGAGCATGAGACATTATAAGAACTAAAAACTACAACAAATATCCTGCAAGAACCAGAAAAAAAAAAAAATTCTTAAGAAAATGTAAGTAAATTAAACTCAGCAAAATATAACCACAGGATAGATAAAGAGTTCAATATTTGAAAATCAGTCAGTGTGAGGTCACTCTCTGATACGTTTTGTCAGAAGGTAACACTGATTAAACTAGTCCTTTCCTATTTTTCTTGTTCTTCTTCCTTTGTTCTTGGCTGGCCTGGTCTTTGTCAGCTCTTTAAGCCAAAGTCCTTTACCATTTTCTCTTACTTTTTATATTTTAGTATGTTTTATGGAAAAAAAATTCAAAGCAAAATAGTGGGAGAATAATAATAGTTAATACATTGCATATTATTATTATCTTCAAAGTAGTTACACAGAGTACAAGACATGGGCATGCTTTTATTTATTTATTTTTTTTTCTGTAAATGTGTGCATTCATTTGATTTCTGTGATTATGAGGAGCCAAGAACCATGCTAACCAGTGACAATTTTTGGTCTCCAAAGTAAGGCTATTCCAATCTTTTGCATGATTTGCCTAGATCCCATTATTAACTGAGTAGTCAGATACTGTACATCATGGACTGGAAAAGCAGAGCTTCACATGACGAAACACAAGTAAAACCCATATGATCTGAAATTAGGCAAAGAGTTCTTAGAGGTGATAGAAAAAGCATAAATGAGAAAAAACACAGATTTTATTAAAATATCAATCACTGCTTTGGGAAAGACACTGTCAAATGACATTAAAGAGACTAGGAAAAATATTTGCAAATGAAACATTTTACAAAGTGTTATTTTATAAAGTACATTCTGTGATTGCTATAAGATTCGAAACAACTGTAAAGTAATTCTGGGCTTACCCATTCATTACTAAGACTCCTGTTGGCATTGAATCCCTATTGAGAACTTCGAGTGACCAACGATACAAGTTTTGAGATGACTTTTTATTTGTTAAGTCATGGACTAAAATTATACCTAAAATAATCAGAGAAAATAGTGTTAGTACTGTCATAACTCCTCTTAATTTCACAAGTGGCAAAATCAAGCTCTGTATAAGTATTAGGTGGCTTAATGAATCTAATATTCAATTGTGACTTATAAGCTCAATTATTTTAGGTTCCTTCTACAAATATTTAACTATGGAATTAACTATGAAATTTTGTCAGTTAAATAATTTTAAAATATTGTACCATAGCCAAAAAATGTCATTCAATATTCAGATGTCGTTTCTTACTCTTCAATCAATACTACTTGAGTGCCTACTTGGTCCTACTTAAACACTTTTTAATCAAGGGTATCGAAATTACTTCAACATAGTAACTTCTATTCATTCAAAAAGTTTTTATACCATGTATAGCATGACACATATATCAGTGCAAATGCTACTTATACTCACTGAAAATGATACTGATAAATATTTAAATGACACTGATATTATTGCTTATTAATAGAGCATTTGTCTAGCATGTATAAGACTGGGTTCTATCTCTGTCACTCAAATATAAAAAATTAAAATATCATTGATTCAATTTATACAAATGCTACTCTTTAGCAGAGATAAAACATTGTCTTGTAGATCAGTTGTGCCTGATGCTCAGTTCAAAGTACTATGTTATGAATTAATGGCTAACTATATAAACTTCTTACAAAGAGTTTTAGATAAAAAAGCAAAAGAAACATGGCATTATCAGAAAGGAGAAAGTATGAACAGTAGAAAATTAAAAATTTTGAGAGATAGATTGAGAAAAATAACACAATGTAATCAGGCTCAGAAACGTAACTGAATAATCAATATACTAAAAAAAAGTGGATAAATCATTACAATAAAGAAGATAAAATAAAGTCTTTCATGCTTATAGTTCAGAGTACTATGGTCAGGAAAATATAGGTTTCAAACTCTGAATCCTTTCTTATATTACTCAGGTACTATTGTGAAAAGAAGAACATGAAATTATGACTACTCAATCTTAAAATGTGGGATGTGACTGTTTGAAAAAGGGCAGAAAAGATAGAATGGCTTGACATCTGTAGTTGTTAGACATTTATATAACTAAAATTCTGAGGCAAGTTGTGCTCTAGTTGACTTGTTCCAAAGAGCTCAGATAAATAAGTAACTTTCCAGATGTCTGGTAAAACAGTCTGGCAGTAAGAGGTCTCATAGGTATCAAAAGCATACACTAAAAAAAGAAAGAAGACCTACCATTAAAAGAAATACATAATATTTTAAATAATATTTTGTAAATACTTAATATTTTATGCTAGATACATCAACTATCCAATTTAATTTTCAGAACAGTCCTACAAGGTTAAGAATTACTACCTTCTTTCTATACATGAGGGACTAAGGCTCAGAAATATTAATTTCTAATATGCTCTAGATATCTAATATGCTCTAGATCACATAGTGGGTGGCTAGGTATTCTGACTGCAGGAAAGCAGAATAAAATCTCATTTTAGGGCAAATATTTTTCTCTTTTATTTTCTAGGTATAAATGTTAGAAAAATATAAGGAAGACTTTCAGTTGTACAATAAAACAGTTACAAACACTATTAGATAATAAGCTATTAGATACACAAGGAAATGTTTACTCTCTTAAGGATCTCTTTGTATGATTTTTGAACTCTCAAGATATATAAGCATCTTTTTCTAATTCTTCATCTTTCACTTGGTATCAGAGTTCTTGCTTTATAGTTCTTGCTTTGTTTTCCCTCCTTAGAGGAGAGAAACGTGGGCCCTGGTGAAAGGAGTCAGAGCAACAGTTAATTAGAGTATGGTGTGTTCTAATTTTAAGGGAGAAAAGCAGAGGCATTTTATATAGTAAGACCCTGACATACAAATGAATTCCTTTCTGGAAGAATGTTTGTAAGTCAGATTCAGTCATAAGTCTGATGAAGTGAATCTTTATTTTCACTTTTGTTTCCACAGTATTGCTTTGCATTTCCAGGCAGTCCTCTCCACATCACAACTGTTTTTGTACGTCCTGGGCTCTGACTGAGCACTGTGGCATTATGGAATATTGCACTGTACTTACTCTAGTTTTTTGCAGAGGTTACCTGCCTAACTCAAGAGATGGGAAATAGGATACTGGGGGGGAAAGTTCTTTACAAGAATAAAAACTACATTTGGGTGATCATTATGCTGTTTTTTAGGATAGTAGATAAAGAACATTGAGTGTTTCTACCAAGGAGAAAGTTCTAGAGCTACAGTGAAAGAATAAAGAAGTATTTCAATAAACAACACAATTTTTTAGTTTTAAGATAAAGGAATATATTTTGGTCTTATAAGCAAAAACAAAATAGGATAAGTGTAACTTTTCTAATGGGCCAATGGAGTACGCAATTTATTGAAGAATAGAAAGTACAGAAAAATAAATATGGGGGACAAAAGGCTTCTTCAGTACTTACAGGTTTGTGACTCTGAATTTCATAATTGGTAGAATTTAATTGGTTTTTATCTACACTATTTACTTCTAAGTTTATCTTATCTCTGCTCAAAACAATTTAGATGTACACAGTAAACTGGCTGTGTTGTACTTTTGGGACATGGTCTCACTATGTATTCTGCAGTGGTCTTGATCTCACTACATAGCCAAGGCTGACCTCGAACTTGCAGTGGTCCTCTTGCTGGCCTCCTTCTTGAGTGTTGGCCCAGCTGGATATATATCCTATTGTACATCCAAATTCTCCTGTGCCAAAGAAGGCTGATAATTTGCTTTGACAAATCACTTGACTGACTCCTAAGTTTATCATCTGATTTGAAGTCTAAAACAGGTTTCAACTAGTCAACTCACACTATGATATCATATGATTTAGTCTTAACCTACCAGTGTAGTCTTACTTTTCCTTCATTTATATACACACCAAAACTTTGGCTCATGAGTGCCTCAGTTCTCAGACAACTCAGTTTGTGAACAGAATCATTTGGCAAAATTTTGCTTTGTTAGCAAACTCTGTATCAGAAGACAAACATGACCACTGCCACCTTCACCATATGAACACAAATGCCATTTTCTCCAGAATAATGTAACGGTATTGGCTTGTGAATTGAAGTACCACTCTATCCTGTTATATGCCTTTATTGTATGCTTTCTTGAATAGGATGGTATATATTATCATCACTTAACTGTATTTCATTTCATTTAGGAATGTTTCATCAACTAGACTATGATACTTTCATATAGAATTTGGATTGAGACATGGATCTGAACTAATAGAACGCACCATATATTTTATAGTATGTATCTAAGAATGCTTAGTACTTATTTGTGTAGTATCCTCTTATGATACAGGAAAGATATTGACAGAGAAATGAAAGGAAGATAGGTATTTAATAAGTGCAATGTTTACCTAATATTAAAGGAGATCTAATCTTAACATAAATAAGGTCCTATTAAATGGCCACACATTTACCAGGAGGGAAGAAAATGCCAAATGTTTTGGAATATTAGTCAAAGACAAGTAAAAAAAATGTATTCCATAATAAAACAATTTAAAAATGATCATAACAAACTATGAATCACAAAGATGAACATAGCTTAGTCCTTTGACAAGGAATAAGTGCCCATGAATTGCAATCACTGTCCTCTATTACATCTGAAGGTACGTTTCAAGTACTTGAACATATATTACTGGATAAAATTTTTCCATCTCTAAATATATCCTTAAGCAGCTCTTTACAATTCCATTGGACTCTAAGAGGCAGTTGAAAGAAATCTTTCTTTCAATACTTACCTCAAGAGTATGAAGAAATAATTTTTCTAGTGTTTTGGAAGTTTCATGTTTTACATCAGGTAGACACAAAATATAATGCTGCTTCTATATATATATATATACACATATATATATGTGTATATATATATATACACATATATATGTGTATATATATATATATATACATATATATATATATATATATATTTTTTTTTTTTTTTTTTTTTTTTTTTTTTTTTTTTTTTTT